>JAHBCN010000812.1:0-149160 GCA_019359885.1 Listronotus oregonensis | reverse complement strand
TATTATTGATGATGATTTTTTTCCCAAAAATTTTGCACTTTCAC
The DNA here is from genome assembly GCA_019359885.1 of Listronotus oregonensis. Classification (NCBI taxonomy): domain Eukaryota; kingdom Metazoa; phylum Arthropoda; class Insecta; order Coleoptera; family Curculionidae; genus Listronotus; species Listronotus oregonensis. Next base: position 149,116 of record JAHBCN010000812.1, on the reverse strand, counting down.
CCCTTATTGCTACCCCCTGTAACCAATCAGTTGTCAGCCTGAGCGGGAACATAATTAACAATACTAAATGAACATGTTTTACGGGAGAAACTCCATATTACTGATGATGATTTTTCGGCTCTTGCTCTCCGTCTAAAGCCGGTAGCATCCTTGTTCATGTGCATTATTAGCTTAAGTATCACACAGTGTTTACGGAAAAAGTGGTAACAAATCCGTTCGATATCATGCTGATTGTTATCATTTGCGGCAATTTAAATCTGACCAAAAACATTAAACATGGAAGAGTTTCTTAAGAAATGTTTGGACTAAACTATAAGAAATACAAAAAAATTATAAAACAGAAAATAGAGCTTTCCAGATGGTCTATATAAAAAGTTATATGTATATAAATATTTTTATAGGATAAATATTAAAGGATATATAAAAATTTTGACAAAAAAAATTAGTCCAAAATAAAAAAAAATATTTTTTTATAAATGTGATTTTTGTTTTTTTTTATTATAAATCATTTATTTTATTAATTTAAATTTCGAATCACTTAAATTTTAAAGAAAAACAAAAATTAAAAAATATATCTTTTTTCCTTGAAAAAATCCTAAAAATTCGGTTTTTTGATTATCACTCGAAAAATATTGCATTAAGACAAAAAAAGTTATATAACTTAACTTAAAGGTTTTGTAGAAATACATAGTTTATGTTTTACAGAGTTTTCTGTACCTTTTATGGTTTTTGAAATATTGACGTTTTGAATTTAAAAAAAAAACATTAATATCTAAAATTACTCCTGTTCTTGATTTTTTGCTGTTTAACCCCCAATTTTAATTTCAGATTTGCGTTCAGTGGAAAAACTACGCCAGAAAGTCTTACAATTAGTCGGCCACCCAGCACCACTTTTTTTTGTGGTCCTGTGTTATTAGTTATTTTGAAGGTAGTTAACAAAACATAAGAAATAATAATTAGTGTTTATTTTAATAATCTTTTCTATATTGTTTTTAAAAACAAAATTGCCTGGCATTTTTTTAGCCACCTTTTAGTTTCTGTTTTTTTAATTATTTGTATGTTATTTATTTCCAAGCTATATTAACATCCCACAGGTTTTAGGAGCTACTCGACACTGATTAATATTTTTATTTTTGAAATTCGAGAAAACGAATTTTGGACAAATGTTAGGTTTTTGACATGTGTTACATTTTTGATGATTCTTATCTTTGATATTTATTAACATTTTGTCAAAAATGATAATAAATATGATAACAATTGATAAACACGATTAAAAGAAACTATTTACGCAAACGTACCATGATGGCCAAACAATTTACTGTTACTTGTTTTGTAGAAATTTCTTAAATTAACCAACCGCTTTACCTAAAAAGAAAGATTCCGTTTTAAAGATTTAAAATTTTTACGATATTTTCTGCTTGCCGAATATATTCATTATAAGCATCAAAAAGTGCAGGTTTTTTAGTATGGTTCAAAAGAGTAAGCTAACTAGTTCCTAGCAATTTAATATATTTTCTAAGCCATCCCTTTTCGCGACCTTCGTGTCCCAAGTACTTACGTCCCCTGTAGCCGCCCGGAGGAGCAGCGAAGTCCATTGTATCCCGCGGCATCCCGTGTCACCCTCTATCCCCGTCCCTGTCCCCGACCCTATTTACCCGCCTCTTGCTCGTGTGTGTGTTCACGTCTGAATAATTCGCAGATGCCCGAATGCTCACCCGGATTAATGCGGCCTTCGATGCATTTGCCCTTATTGCTTCTACACGGTGAGCACGAAAAGAACATTTTCATTTCCGGTGCGAGGGAGATATTAATTATATAACTTGTCACTCAATAATTATGCCAACAAACGCGGGAAGTCAGCGTCTAATATTATTAAATTAACTAAAATCGGATCAAAATTAAACAGGGTTAGCTTGCTTTTTGAATGAGGATAAAAATATTTACAGCGGTATTCACTAAAACGTATTAAATTTAAAATCAGTATAATATAATAATAAGTCAACCAAACTTTTAAGAAATTAAATAGCCCAGTCTGTAGGTAATTTTCATGACTTTAATTTGTAACAGGTTGAAAGGTGTTAGAAGTTGCAGAGGGTGATTACCTGAATATGACTATATAGTTTAAGACTCGAAAAAATTGTGCAGGGGTGGGGGGTGGAGGGTTAAAAGTGCTAAAAACGTGTTTTTCGCTTCTGCAAGCGCCATTGATAATTTAAGAGGAATACGTTCAGAATATTTTTTTTAGGTATTAAAAAAACCTATAATTTGAACCCAGCTAAAATTGATTTGGTCCATTTGTTTATGAAAAAAAAAACCGTTAAAACTAGCCATTTTTTGAAATGTTGATAATTATTGCAAAAATATTTTTTATCCATTTCCAGGCCCGTGCTGGCCCGGGGGGACAGGGGGACAAATCCCACTGCGCCCTCGCCTTCAAGGTCATACAGCGCCCTCACGCCAAGGGTGGTAAACTTAACAAGGAGTGCTGGATCTCATTAAAGCCCATATACTCCAATTTAAATGTCAATTCGATATTTGTGACGCATTTTTGACGTAATCGTTTTGCCTATTGTTTTTTTTTAAGTAGTATAAAATCTTAATTTTATCAAATGGTATACAATACGGATCTAATAGTGGTTTCCTAGACAAGATTTAGTGTGTTTCTTATGTATTTCGATTCGCTAAATCTAAATGCGAAGTCCGTCTGGCTGTACCTACATACTTCAAAATTACATACTTGATCAAATTCAATAATAAAAAAAAATCATAACTGTAATTTTTCGCAATTTTCAGCCCTTTTTCGCAATCTACTCAAACTTTGAAGGGTGTACGGGCCAAACAGATTTTGGATTTAGATTCAGCGTATTAAAATACATAAAAGACATACTTGATCGAGTTTAATAAAGAATATTGGTTTTTATAACTGCAATTTTTAGCCATTTTCAGCGTTTTGTTTTTGCAATTTACTTAAAATTTGAAGAGTGTACAACCAAACAGACTTCGGGTTTAAATTCAGCGTATCGTTATCATGAGTCCAGACCGGGGCCGAAAAATACGCCTACTCATATTAGTTTACATTCTTCCATCCGGCCCGGCCGATTCTGCGATGTCATGGGCGCCCTCACCACTCCCTGTCCCGCGCCCTTTAAAGGTACCCAGCACGGGCCTGTCCATTTCTGTCATTGCAAAACATCGGTTTTTTTATTCTTAAATAAATAAGAGGTTCTAAAGCATGATCGGATAAGTTGTTGCTAAGATTATTGAGTTTTACTGATTTTAGAGCCCTAATCTAGTAGGCTATATATTTTTGTTTATAAATATTTTTGGTATTACAAACTGTCTTTTGCTTTTTCAAGACTTATATTTTACTAATTTGGATCAACGAAATAAAATAAATTATATTCAGTCCTTCGTTTTGAGCCTTGAAAAAAATGTACTTTTTGTTAATAAACAATTTGAGCCTCCGCATAAGTTAAGAATTTTAATTCCAGAAATATGGAAAGCTGGTTTTAAAACAAATATTTAAAAAAAGAAGTCTCTATGACCAGTACAAAATCAAGTTACCATTTTTTTAAAAGTAATATTTAAATTGTTTATAATAATTAAGAATTCATTTGGACGGCATTTAATAGTATAATACTTAAACTTAATATACCGCACAATAAAAAGTTGTTATATTTGTTTTTTATTGCTAAAAAATGTGTTTAAAGTGACTGATACTTTCGTCGGCGCCAGGGAGGTAGTGGTGGGGATAGAAGCTCTCTGACTGACATGCCTAGTCAAAAACTGAAATCAAGAGTTTATAGCTATATCTTTGGAAATTTTTATCGGATCAAGTTCTTTTTTAATCTAGGGTAGCGCAAAATGATATAAATAATGGTGCATTGAGTTTTTAAAAATCTCGGCTCATTTTTATAATGGTAATATTAAAGGCACTTAAGAAGTCGAAAAGCCAGGTTGGTGTTCATTAATCCTCTAATTAAAATGGTATTGATATTCGTCTAATAGGTTTTCAGATAAAAAAATTAAATATAAATAAAATTAAGTTTAATTGATTACGCAGGCCCACAAAAAAAGTGGTGTGTGCTGGGTGTGGGTATAGAATTTTCTGGAGTATTTTTTCCGCTGAACACAAATCTGAAGTAAAAATTGGGGGTCAAACACCAAATAATCAAGAAAAGGCATAATTTAAGATATTAACGATTTTTTTAATGTAAAACGTCGATATCTTAAAAACTATTAACGATACACAAAACTTTATGGGACATAGACTATGTATTTTTACAAGACCTTTAATTTAAGTTATATAATTTTTTCGTGTAAATAAAATATTTTTTTTGAGTTATAATCAAATAACCGAATTGTTAGGATTTTTTAAGGTATGCTCCTGGAAAAGAATAAAAATTAATATATTTTTTATATTTTTATATGTTTATTGCAAGTTTAAAGTAATTTGGAATTTAAATAAATATAATAACTCCTTTTTTTATATTTGTTTTTACGCCAGCTTTTCATATTTCTTGGTTTAAAATTCTTAACTTATGCAGGGGGCGCTCCGGCTCCAAATGTTTAACAAAAAAGTACCTTTTTTAAGGCTCAAAACAACTTATTTTTTTATTTCGTTGATCTAAATTAGTAAAATAGTCTGAAAAAAGCAAAAGACATTTTGTAATACCTAAAATATTTATAAACAAAAAAGATATAGCCTACTTAGATAGATCATGCTTTAGAACCTCTTATTTAATTAAGACATAAAAAACCGATGTTTTGCAATGACAGAAATGGATAAAAATATTTTTGCAATAATTATCAACATTTCAAAAAATGGCTAGTTATAACGGTTTTTTTTACATTTTTTCATAAACAAATAGACCAAATCAATTTTAGCTGGGCTCAAATTATAGGTTTTTTTAATACCTAAAAAAAATGTTTGAACGTATTTTTCTAAACTTAACAATGGCGGAACTGGTATCCTTTGCTAAAATACTAGAAACATTCCAGTTCAAAAAAAAAAGTAAAATAAAAGAAAGTGTAATTATAATATTAAATAAAGATAAATGTGTAGCATCAATTTCTGTTAATTTAAATAATACATGGTTACCTATGCTTGATGCTGAAGTAAATTCAGGTAAACTTAAAATCAATTAACACACTACATCACATTTTTTGTCTTTTCAAAAATTAAAAATATACCAGTCAAATAAAGTAATATGTCATTTATGACAAAACCTTATATAAAGTATAAGAGCTTTCAGAATTTTCAAAATTTCTTAAAATTAAGTTTAAATTTCTTTTTTTGATTTTTCATCTTGACAACGGTGGCCGACTTTCCACCGAAACGTAGAATGAGATTCTTAATTTTTCGGGTTTTTGGGGGTTTTTCTTAATTTTTGTACCAAGCGATCTGCAAGTTCATAGGGGCAGGCACAGGGCAGGACCAGATTCAATTCGTTATACCCCGGGACCTGGACCAAAGAGGCCCCATTTTCCAAAAAGTAATAAGGCGAGTATCCCAAAGAAAACATACTAAAACATGAATCCGCCACAAAACTATAGAACATATTTAAGGCGGCGACTGACTTGTAACCGAACGTTGTAATGTAATGCTCGCTACGAGCAACATACAAATTAAAAATTTTAAATTTGTATACCAAATGACCCGTAAAACGACATATTACTAGATTTTTTTACAATTTTCAACCACTACCACCTCCCCTTTTTACCCTTCCCCCCGTTCCCCACCAGTTTTTGTTTAAATGTTATATATATTTAGTTAAATCAAATTTTGCATATCAAAAACCCTTTTAAAGACATATTACTTAATGTTTTTAAAATAATTTTTAATTTCTATCTCCTCTTCTTTTTACCCCCCCGCGACAATTTTTTGTTAAAGTGTCATATAGACTGTAAAATCGAATTTTGTGTATTAAAAAACCAATAATACGACATATTACTCGATTTTTTATAAAAAAAAACTTTTTTTGCTAATTGACCTCCCATTTCACCTCATTTCACCCCCTTTCCCTAAACGAATATGGCTCAAAAACAATCTGAATGGTTCTCTTATAGATACCCACCTGTGTAGAAAATTTGAAGTTAATAGCTTAATTCCTTCAAAAGTTATCGAACCAACGGACAGAAAGACAGACCGACCGATTTTTTTTTTGCTCGAATTACTTTTTTACTCGTATTTGAACATTTTAAGCCGATTTAATTAAAACATTTTTTTTGGCCGATTCTATATTGATTTTCCCGCACTTTGTGATGTGGAAGTAAAAGTTAACATGGCGATTTAATTATTATGATATATTTGTCAATAAAAAGCAGGGTTTTCCACGATCCCACTGCATCCTGATTCGCACAAAATGCAAAACTTCAGAAAGCGAATTTTATTTAAATAATAAAATAGGAAAAAAACTTTCCATACGCTCGCAACGAACAAACCAATTCACTGATTGACTAGCGCCGAACACTTCAAAGGAATTCGCGAAAAAACCGACAACCCGATAGAGCAGCGGCGAGCGCGAACTGCGCAGTTTTCTGTATTTACTGCGAAAATGTTCGATGTGTAACAAGTTACATTACAACCTTTAGTTACAAGTCAGTCGCCGCCTTTACAAAATTCTCGTAACAATGTTGTTTTATTCCTATAATATTCGCCGACGACACCACAAACACCAAGTAACGAGGCCGAGCCGAAACGATCTAACAAATCTTTGCGATAGATTTAGGTCAATCGAAGTTTTTCGATTTGGCCATAAAATAAGCCACCAACATAAAACGGCCAAAATCCTTTTTAAAAATAAGTTTCTCGTGATCCCACTACTCAATCAACCCACACAAGACCAGCCAGCCAATTTTTTTAAATCAACTTTTTTTGTTTTCCAACGACGAAGAGAATGCAATCTGATAAAAGGAAAAGTTCTGGGCAATTTAATTATCTTCAAAATGCAGTTTTAAGATAATTCAAAGAAACATTAAAAAATAGACTATAACTCGTTGAAAATGATAAAAAAAGAATTTCGCAGCGTGCAGTGTTTTCCAAATTGCGATCTGATTAAAATGAGAAGTTTTGGACATTTTTCGGGGGTAATTGCACAAGTGCATGAAAATTACCGATAATTTTTGAAAGAAATATGTTTTTCTATGACTGCAATAGTTTGTTTATATATTTCCACGAAAAAGTCCGACTTTGCAGGAGCAGGACATTTTCGTAAAATTTGAAAACAAACGAAAAAATGATCTGGTTATTTTAAAGCACGAGCGTAATTTATTAGAATATTTCCCGAATTAATTAAGAACTCGAATCAAGTAAATTTAACTATTTTATTAAACAGAAAATACTAACAGAATAAAAGACGTTTCGCAAAAAATATAAACTTGCGATGCAAATTATTTCTGCAGTGCAATTACCGAAAAATTTTGCAAAAATTGCACTTTTCCTATGGGAATTTTAATATATGAGGGAAATATTTTTGGTCATTTAATCATCTTCGAGACGTGGTTTTTGAAAAAGTTTAAAGAAACAAAGTTATTGTCAACTTAACTCGTCCAAATTTAATTACTTTTACAGATACAAAAATATTATCATTTAATAATTTATTACCCCGTGGCAATGCCAATGAATGACAAATAATTGAAGTTTTGGCGCAACATTACGGTCCTTAATAATTGAGAGTACTACTGACTGACTGACTGACTCACTTACTCATCAACAGTATGGGGCATTTCCCGAGGAAGTAGAAACTTAAAAAACAAAGTTATTGTCCAACTTTTTTATTATTCTTTATGTTTTAATGAGCATAAAAAGGAGCAAGTTTTTAGTGGAATCTAGTTCTTAAATCAGTTTAGAAAAGAAATAGTTTGGTTTTGTTAAGTCATCACATCATATACTTTTTTTATAGGGATGTTACACTGAATTGACCCAAAAGCAAAAAACAGGCAATTTTATCTTTTTAATTGTGAATTTGACCAATGCAATATTATTAAATAAAATTAAAAATTCCCTTTTAAACATAATACTGGCAAAGTTTCCTTAAAGCACTTAAAAATAATATTATACACATTCGCATTTATAGCAACAATTGTTAACTACACTTACAAACGTGTTTCTGGAGTTGTCCAGTTTGCGTATTTTTTAAAATTCAATGATAGTTTGACGGAGTACACCTAGCTTGGAATGCTATTACCATGTCTATGGCCAACACGAAATGCAACTCTTATGCATCCCTTTACAGTCCATCTGGAAAGGACCCAAACATTCCACATCGTTATTTTTTACTGCGCTAACCTTTCAGCTGGTTTCTACAAAAAATACTTTAAAAATGTTATTGTGTTAATTAAGTAATTAAAGATTTACTGCCTGGTTTCAAAAATATAGGTGATTTAAAAAAAAATTCAAAAATTTTCTAAAACCTTCTCCAAGCAATAAAGACATTATCAATAAAGGACATACTGTATATAATGATCTATCTGGATAACTTTTTCAAAAACTTAGTTTCTAAGGTTAGATTTGTGAGGGTGCCGTAACTTTTTCCGCACAGTGTATATTTCTATCGCGGCCCCTCATGTTCCCCCTAGTAAAATTCAAACACTGTCTATCAACTCAGTTAATGGTAATTTCCCAGAAACTGTCAGCGCCACCCGAGATAAAATGACCATCGGTTCGTCGCATGACTAATTCAAACGTAAAATTTGGCCTGCCTGCCTATTTTCGTCCGCAATTTTAAGGCCGCGACACCGGATTAGGCCCATGGCACCCCGCAGGTCATGTCGCCTATTCAAGGGTTTATTTGTACCATTTTAAGCATGAAGGCCGCTGTTACTTTTGTGTTAGTGTCTGCCATTTGGTGATGGTACTAAACAGTTTATAACCGTCTTGATATACGACCCAAAGCACAAAATAATAGGACAGTTTAGAAATTCCAAGTTAAACCTGATGGCGTTTGAAATATTGCCTTAACTCTTTATACATCTCACAACGTAAAAAAATTGACAAATAAAGTCATTCTAGTTTGTGTGGAAATCTAGGGGCATATTGATAAATGCTTAGCCACCATAGAAAAAGACGCAATACGGGGAGAGGGGTGCTCAAGAATTTGCTGCGTCTTTGTAATAAACAAGAATTTTATCCACCACTTACAATTAGTGTTTTGCTTTTCTTCCAAAAACCAAGGGCGTCGAGAAGGGGGGGGGGTAATAACCCCAACCCAAAACCGTACCTACCACGTCGTCGGCAAATATATTCTCCCGAAGTCGATCACCGAAATGACAATTAAACTCACAACACACATATATTAAAGTATAGTGCAAATTTGTACCCTAAAATATTTTTACATGCACCAATTCAAAAATGAAAGTAACGACATAATTTTGATGCTGGTTAAAACTGAGTTAGAACTATGGTTTAAAAAATGGAAAAACGAAACAAATATCCCAGATTCTGCAATTTCAACTCTTAAAACGTGTGATAATCAGTTACACCCTTATGTTCATTTAGCATTATATCTTGTATATAACATGCCAGTAAGCGCTGCATCCTCGGAGAGAAGTTTTTCCGCACTAAAAAGATAAGAACGATAAGTTGGTCTAGCGCTTTTACATGTGAATAGAGACATACCAATTAATACAAATTCCATCGTGGACAGATTTGCAAAAATGAAAAAAAGACATTTGGATTTTATATTATAGTTGGTGTTTAAAACTTGATTTCAATAAAGCGGTTTTCTTTTAAAAGTCAAATTGTCAATTTAAAAATAGTAATTTAGGATTAAGTCTTTCTTTGTTTTTTATTTATAATGTAATAAAAAGATATCGGTACATATGTATGTATATTCTACAATAAGTTACTTTATGTCTAAATCTATGTTTGCCATGTAATTAAAGTTTGAATTAGTTAGTGGACTGTGTTATTTTTCAATTATTAATAACTTCACATATACAAAGCTCCTTGTTATGGTAAATAATATTTAATTGTTACTATATTTTTAAATTGCATCTATACTTTGGATACTAAAAACTAAAAATTTAACAGGCGAAAGATATATGGAAGAAAAATGATATTATTATTATATAGTTATTTTTGTATGAAGTGGCTAAAATGATGAGGTTTTCAGGACGAATTTGTTGTTTCCGCATGAGGCGTCAGCTGAGTTCGGAATAGCAAATGAGTGATAAGAACCTATTTTAGATGCGTGCTACAAACAATTTTTTCTGTTAAAGTTTATGAAATATGTGTGCAAACATTATAAAAGTACATATTAGCATCAATAAATACTTTGACCATGATTTTGACTTAATAACAGCAGGATTATTTTCCAGCCAATAACAGTTTATGTAACATATTTTGTCAGGTTTGTGTTCAGAGTTGTTTTTTTCAATACTAAAATTACCCCTCCCAGGAAAAAATATTATCGACGCCCTTGCAAAAAACCTGTTATAATTTTTCCACTAGAATCCGAAAAATTAATATAAGAATTTTTTCAACAAATTTCTAAACTGCTTTAGCTATATTTACTAATTGTAAGCTGAACTAATCGTATAAACTGACAACAATAAGAATGAGTCGGATTATAAGTTATATGGTGCACAATTTGGAAAATCGTATTTATTTAGGCCAATAAAAAAGTAAAATGTGTTGAATGTCGGAAACAAAGCTTATTTATTTATTTTTATACATTATAAAATTTAGCCCCATTTTTAATGGTTTATATAGGTTTTAATGGTAAAAAACTTTTTTGTAATTTTTAATATTATATTCGAATTCAGTGGCCCAAAAAACCTATATGTACCATTAGAAAATGGGAAAAACTGTTTTTAGCGAAATGTATGTTTTACGGATGCAGGTGGTAAAAAGGGTAAATTTAGGCCTTGTAAGCCCTCAAATGTAGTTTCTTTTATCATATTTGATTTCAGTGGCCCAAAAAAACCTATATGTAACATAAAAAAATGGGGATTTTTTTTTGTAAAATGTCTGTCTTAAAGGTGCAGTGGGTAAAAAAAGGGTGAATTTAGACCTTCTTAGCACTCAAATGTAATTTCTAATGTCATATTCGAATTCAGTTAAAAAAAGGTTTTTTAAAATTTTAAGCTCGGGGGTAAAAAGGGTGAAAAATGGGGTAAAAAACGCCCCCTACTGTAGGATCTACTATTTCTTTCCGACACTTTATAGTTGATCTGTTTCTAAAAAGAATGCAAAAGGTTTCATCTCGATTCATGGCCTGTCAAAATCATTAAACGGTGAACTACAGATTTACCCGGACTACAAGAAGACGATACAGATAAAGGGAACCTGTTGCTAATTAATTTTGAGGTTTCTAAGTGATAAGAGACTCAGCACAATAATAAAAAAACACATACTTACTTTGGGACAGGGGAAACGTAAAATGTGTTTATCTAATATGTCCTTGCTTCTGTTATCGGGTTAATAACACTTTTATGTCACTTGTCATTCTAATAGATGGACTTCATTCATTGTCCAAAAAAAGCAAATACACGAGACAGGAATTTCCTCACAAAAAGTCTTTTCTTTTCACAAAATATACTGAATAATTGAAAACCTGCTTCTTAAAATATAGAAGGGTACTCAATAGGTTACAAGTGGTTAATAAAATCGTAATAAAAATATTTTATACGCGCCTATGGCGAGAATCTCGGTAACTTGTTTTTGCTTATTAAAGCACCAGCATAGTTTATTCTACCAACATGTAACAGGATTTGAAATATTGTTTTTTTAAATCAATTAAAGTACCTACATATCTTTAGATATTATTATGACAAATGCTCAAAATGTCCTTCGACTTGTATGCACCTTTATGCTTGCCACTATTAACTTATGTCTGTTTCAGTAAGTAAAAAAATACATGAAAAGCCTTTAAACAAAATACAAACAAGTTTACGTTATACTTTAGATGACTTTTAACACAAGCAAAACCAAATAAACATACTATTTTTCATTAGTTTCCTAATTTAAAAGTATTTAGAACAACACAAAATTATACATGACAGATAGTGTGGATTCCGCCGTAAAAGATCCACAGCAGATCTTTCATTTGTCTTACATACTGGAACAAATCCCTTAGACTCTTTGGCGAATTCCAGATCGTTTTTCTTGTCATATCCAACACTTTTGACCAGCTTGGTCATGAGGCAGTCCTTAACACACTTCCTTAATGCCATATATTCCAACTAAACTTTGTTCTTTGTTTACTAGATTTCTTTCTGATCGAAATATATCAGTTGTAGATGACGATTAGTCCTCAAGCTTTTACCAAGTTAATGCTCGAGTGCCCCAAGGCTCAGTACTGGCACAATCTCTATTTTATTTTTTAAATCAACCGTGTTCGCTCTTTAAGGATCAATAATTCTATTATTAGTTTTGCTGCCGATAGTACCATTCACTATAATATTCAGTTTTTTAAACCAGTCTCTAAGGGTGATTTGGAAAACAAGCGCAGGTTAATGTAGATGTCTCTTTCATATTACCTTAATTTAATATTTGATTGTAGCACCAAAAATCTTGTTTAGTCTAATGCCTTAAAGATACAATCATATCCGCTGTTGCAAAAAAAGTCTGCCAAAAATCATCATTTTTTTATGAGCGCTCAAACAATAAACACATTATATTCATAGCCACCAAAGCTTTAACATGACTAGGATTCCTCTTTCCAGCCCAAAAGTGTTGCTGTCTTTCCTATTTGTATACTTTGTAATGTATCCCAAATCAGACCCTCTTTGGAATACTCTTCCTTTGTCTATAAAATAGCGTCTCTCACAAATCCTGATCATCTTAATTTCATCCAAGAGCCACTCTCACAAAAAGATTTTTTCTTTTGCTCATGGACTAGCTGTAGGTCTGTTGCTCTTATATAGGTACTTTGACGCCTTCTGCAGTGCTCAACTCCTATGCATCTCTTTTCAGTTATAAGCCAAACTTCCCACTTTTATTTCTTTATCCCTGGAGCAATGATCTATATACAGCTAGAGTATTAATTTTGTCTCGGTTTGAATCGGTTAAGCTACATTACATGCACTCTTTAGTTCTGGTTAGTTTTTGTTATTTTGTTTTATATATTTATTTAATATATAAACCTGGCTCTTAAACTTACTATTACATAATTGACAAGTAAATCTATTTGATTTAACTATTCATTAGCTGCAAGGGGAATTAACCATTGTACTATTTTGTTATTGGAAGATAGAGTCCGATTTAAAGAAGAAAAGGCCAGGCACGTCATACCGAAAGAGTCCGCGATTAAGCCTTTCTCTCTATACGCTCCACCCATACGTTGTTAAATTTGAAACAGAGCGACGAGAACGGGAATAGTTTTAAAGTGAGAGGGAACAACGCATCTGATGACGCTGGTGGCCTTTTCAACTTTAAATCGGACTATACTTTATTTCATTCTACCACGCTACGTATACACGTAGTGTGGTAGAATGATTTAAGTATATTATGATTAAAACTTAACTCGTCCAAATTTAATTACTTCTATAGATACAAAAATAGTATCATTTAATAATTTATTACCCAGTGGCAATGACAATGAATGACAAATAATTGAAGTTTTGGCGCAACATTACGGTCCTTAATAATTGAGAGTACTACTGACTGACTGACTCACTTACTCATCAACAGTATGGGGCATTTCCCGAGGAAATAGAAACTTAAAATTTTTTATGTAAGAAGGTTTTCGGACACAAGTAAAGGAAAAATTCTGGAAACTGCACATTTTTACTGGAAACGCCCTTAAATAAGGGCAGTAATATCGTATATTTTGGGGGTATTTTAGAAGTTTGCAATCTGTTTAAATCTGAGGTATTGGGGTCATAACCGTCATAAAATTTAAAATGCAGGCAGAATTTTCATTTATTAATTAAACTCAGAAAAAGAGATCATACCAAAATCACTTATGAAAAACCAAGTTCGGAGATCTAAAATGAAACCAAGTTCTTGGTTGACTTAGCAAGTTTTTTAGTGATCTGTCTGTATTAATGAAAAAACACTGTGTGTATTAATAAAAAACAAAACATTCATTATTACAGACAGATCAGTAAAAAACTTGCCAAGTTGTTAGTTCAAAAAGAACTTGGTTCCATTTTAGATCGCAATACTTTATTACATAATTGTTTTTGGTATGATTTCCCCTACAAGATATTAAGCAGGCTAAGAGAAATTTTGAGTTTAAACATATATTGGTAAAGAAAATATAAGAAATCGGAAAGAAAAAGTTATTTAAGAGAAAAAAAAAAGAGATCTTTAATTAGGGTAAGAAGAGGAATAATACTGTGTGGTTGAGAAATGATTAAATCGTAATTTTTTCACAATGGGCGTAAATTAGCACTTTTACTCCCGCTGCTGACAGTTGTTGCGAGAGCAGCAATCAGCTGAGGGTGTACGTTTACGCCAGAGGTCAAACAATATTTTTTGTACGACTGAAATTAATGACTAAGCATTTTCTGAAGTTATTTTTTCTTTATTTTTGTTAACACTGGTATATCCGATTCTTTTGCTGATGTTAATGCCAAGCTTAGGTCGGACAGTTTAAACAACTTAAAGTTACCAAAGAAATGATTAAATATGGTGTCGACAAAGTTGTCAAAAAGTGGTTTTCAAATTTGAATTAAGAGCCGAAATAATTTTGCCTAAAGTTGTTGCCAGAAAAGTTGTTTAATTTATAAAAAGGATACGGTGATTTTGATAAGATAATTAACGCTGGATGCGATTTATTGATTGTAAAGCGCCATAGAGGTTGGCGCTCCTCCACTGTAGTTGAGGGTTATATTGAAGATTAGTTGCAAAATAAAATTTAAATAGCCAAAAAAAATATAAGCTTCAGCACCATCGACTCCTTCGGCAATTCCAATGTCACCATCAGAGAAATTGATCTTATGCATCAAGAAGAATCGGCAGGAGGAAATTAACCAGTTTTTAATGTTTTAAATTGTAATCTGTGTACTTTTAACAAAAAGTCAAATAAATAAAATGCTATTTTTACCGAAAATTGAGGCGCTATTAAATGTTATTCTTGTTTTATAAATTTATAAATGCGGGTGAATTTGTTACTTTTTCGCAATTTGCTATTTTACGCCCTCCAATGGGAGCGTAAAATTGTATTTTACCCCCGGTCGTACAAAAATATATTTTCGTGGTACATCACAACTTTCTTTCATTGTTAGCCTTACAAAGTACCATTTCTTTATTTAAAATGTAAAAAATATAATGTGTCATATATTATACAATATACAGGTTGACAACGAAATCACTACCTAATTTTCTTCAATGAAAACATATCGGTTTCAAATTTTAGGATGATAAATTGTGTCATCAGATGCCAATTTTAAATATAATCAAATCTGCCTATCACTTTCGGTTAAAACGGAAATGGCGTAAATTTTGATATTTTAAATAAAACACCCTGTCTATTTTTTAAGATTCAAATTCTACAAGCAACTCCTGATTAAAACCCATATTATGTGTTACCTATCTTTGTTGGTTTTCAAGACAAGGGCGATTAAAAACACAGGCCCACAAAAAAAAAGTGGTGGATGCTGGGTGTCGGACTAGGATTTTTAAGAACATATTGTTTTGTTTCGTGAACCAATAGTAAAATTCGTTCAAAAGAAAAATGAAAATATCCCAAAACCGTGACCAGTACTATTTTTTACCGGCAGAAACCTGCTACCACGGAATGTTTGGCCGACTAAATATAAACAAAAATTTCATTAAACAAAAAAGAGAGCTTTTCAAATTGTCTATAAAAAAAGTATATAAACATTTTTGATAAGATAAATATAAATAATAAAGGAGATATAATCAGAAATGTAATTTTAACAAAATATTTCAGTCCAAAATACGAAAAAAAAATATTTTGATAATGTAATTTTTTTATTAATAAATCATTTATTTTATTTATTTAAATCCCAAATCACTTAAAATTTGCAAAAAAAAATCCAAAAATACAAAAAATAATTTTCAATTTTTTTTCCAAAGATATTACCTTGAAAAAAACCCGAAAATTCGTTTTTTTTTTATTATAACTCGGAAAATATTGCATTTAGGCAGAAAGGTTATATAACTGAAATTAAAGGTCTTTTGAAAGAACATTATTTATGTTATATAAAGTTTCGTGTATCTTTCATAGTTTTTAAGATATTAACGTTTCAAATAAAAAAAGTGAATATCTGAAAGTATGCCTTTTCTCGATTATTTCCTGTTTGACCCCCAGTTTTAACTTCAGATTTGTGTTCAGCGGAAAAAAAAACTCCAGAAAATCCTAGTCCGACAAACAGCACTTTTTCTTGTGGGCCTGTGATATTATTATATGGAAAAACAAAAGGGTCCATATCTAAAAAATTACCAGGTTTATATAAAGGTCTCCATAAACAAAAATGTTTGGAAAGATATGCATAATATGAATCTAACGTTAATTACATGACGTGGCATTAAAATTTTTGAAGTAATATTATCAGGAAAGTCAATTTTCGCAGCACTTCCGGTAAAGCCAAAAATGCTCCCCAGTAAAATAAATTAAACATATAAATGTTTTATAATATTCCTTTGTTTTCCCATACAACTGCATAATGTGCGGTGGTTTGGACATTTTAATCGCCATTTTTTTGAAAACTAACCAAGATAAGTAAACGACATAATATGGGTTTTATATCACGAATATCTTGTAGAATTCTAATCTTAAAAAATATACGGGGTATTCTATTTAAAACATCAAAATTTATTACACCTCCGGTTAGTACAAAAGTGATAAGCAGACGTTATTATATCGCAAATTGGCATCTGATGATACAATATACCATTCAAAAATTTGAAAACGATATGTTTTAACTGAAAATTTCACATCTATATAGACCAATCAAATTTATTTAGTTTGTTGATGTTACCATGACGACATTGATTTATCTTGGTAAATTTTTCGTTGTGGGTAGGCTGCATAAATTTAATAAGTGTAAAATTTCTTGTCAACTTTTGACGTTATGACAATTTATGATATGATTTTTATATTTTTCATTTAAATATTTTAAAATGAAATCTATAAAAATACTGCAACAGAAATAAAGATGTTCCGCAAATTATAGCTTATAAATAAATTACTAAAGGCTAAAATAAACTTCATTTAAAAGAATAAGATGCCTCACATTTAGCTAAAAGAATCGGAAATATATTTAAGTATTTTATTTAAAAGCTAGTTGGAACTACGTAAACACAAAATTTCAGATATTATGTTTGCATTTAAATGTTGTGCAAATTAAGGCATTAAAAATGAGTTACTTACATGAAAATTAAAACATTTTGTTGATTATTTCAAATGTTTATTATTAGTTATTTTTTATTATTACATTTTATTCCACGCAAGAAATAAAAACACTTTACACAACTCGACCTTTCCTGCAAATGACGAGGACGGAAATGTCAAATTGACAGAACTTAATTTGTGGAAAATATCTTTTGTCATTTTAGCTCATTTAAGGTTTGACGTTACTGCATCTATTTGACAACTGTCATAGTAAGTTTGATTTTTAAATTAATTAATCGACAAAAATGTGAAATTTTCTTACCGGATACCCCATGTGTTAAAACTAATTTTCGATAAATTTTTTCTCGGTTTCACTCATGTTTTTGTTGTGAAAATTATCCCCAGTCGAAGACGACGTGACATTGAAAAAAATTTACCGGCAATAATTTTAACACTAGGGTATTACAAGTAAAAAAATAAAAGGCTGGGAAGTGATTTCGTTGTCACCCGGTAATATGCAATAAATGTTACGTTAATTTTTTCATCGTCATATTTTATTTTTTCTTACACTAAAATTGCTTTTTCCTTTTCTTGAAAATTCTCCAAGTGCTATATCCATTCTACGTCCACGAATATTTATTGTTCAAATTAATAATGCATTAATAAAGTCCGACTCTGTATCCACTAAAAGATATTGACAGACAGAAAATTTATGAGATGATTCATTCGCGGAGTACCAGCTAACCATCTTGATTGTTCAGTTGTTTTGTTTACCTATTTTAAAAGCCATTAGCCGTCTTTAATAATGATCGGTGTTTACACTTATGCTAATTAAACCAATTACATTAAATACAACTTTAATGATTTGTATGTATAAAACATTCTGGAATAATAAATAAGTAAATGGGCTTAGAGCTACTTGGAAAATAAACTGAGAATGTCAAACCATAATTTTTATTTTATTATCAGAAAAATGAAAAAGAAATTTAAAAAATATTTTTTCGCATCTTGTACAGTAATGCACATTACAGACCTCAAAACCGTACAGTAATAGATCATTTTACAGCATAGCAACCATTATCTCATAAAAACACAATTTAACAAGAAAGAAAAACGTTTATTTTAAACAGTGCTTACCAATTAGAAGTACCACACTTGAGACTTCAACTACTAAAGGCTTTCCCGCCGAAAACCGCACGAGCCGCGCGAAAAACATCCAAAAAGAGCAAACAAAATCGGACGCGAATGTGCATTTGGAAAATTAAATGCGGATTAAATAACACATTTTTTTCATTTCCACAGCAATGTATGCAAAAAAAGTATACCAGGTATGTCGTTTTTTATGTGATGGACGATTTTTTAAATTAATTATCTACAAAATGCGAAGAAATAGTGTACGGACTTTGTCAGAAAAGTGATTTTAATTAACTCGGAAGGTATACGTACCATACTTATTAAGTAAAATTCCAATTTTCTGTACTTGATACGTAATGTACTATTTTGGCGATCGTTTATTTATGAGTATTATTAACGTATACAAAATCATCTATTAATATCCCTCATTAATGCATAATTATCTATTTATAAACTATTATAGTATAGGCAACTAAATATACACGAAACAAACATAAAGTCTATTTGTAACTTTGTCATTCGAATAACAACCATAAAAACATTTGTTAGGTTTGTAACCTAAAACCGAAATACACAGAAAAAAAAATCCAGAAAAATTACCATTTCCAAAATTAAATAAGAAAACTATCGCTGAGAAAATATTATAACTAACTCGGGCCTTACTTGGCGATCTTAACACTTAAAGTGAGAGCCTAGCGAGCGTCTTAAATGACCTCGATCATTAATTGCTCTCATTAATACCCTTGTTCGTTAAATAACTATTTACAGGAAAAAGTAAGCTTTGGTGATAGAATCAGTCATGCAGAAAACACGCAACATTTAACATAAGATAAACGATAAAAATCGCTTGAAGCGCGTTATAATATTATATTTTTTTTTACATTTGACCCTTTGAAAAACCGTTTACGTGTGCTCATGAATCACAAAATCTGTCAGAATTAAAGTTATTCTGTTTTATTGTGTTTTTTTCATATTTGACCCATAAAGCATTACGTTAGCGTACGCCATTCAAATTACAAATCAAACCAAAAACTACACTACATTAAAAACTATCTCAAAAAATCAGTTTAGCTTTAACAGTACGTTTTCAGAAAACAGTAGGACATATTAAGCCGGGTATTCACTTAGCGAACGTATACAGCCACACGCGCGGCATCAAACGTATATGCCGTAAATGTGCGTGAATTTTGTTCGACATGCGCTCTGACATCCACATTTAACAAACGTATGCGTGTAGTGTTGTTCACCTTAGTTCCAGCAATTCATTTTCATTCGTATTTCATTCATATACGTACACATCCCAAAACGACGTGTGGCGAATTTCCTTTGATGTACCGAAAAGCGAGCGAACCTTTTCGCAACCGAATGCATGCGTTCGTAGACAAAATTATTCACGTCCACATTAACCGAACGTATACGTTCGTTGCCGTGCGCACATATACGTTCGCTAAGTGAATACGCGGCTTTACATTTAAATGTACTTTAAATTGTTAAAGAATAACTAATTATGTACTTTAATTTTAACGAATATTTCACTCATGTATAAATTTTTCCATAAGACACGTTAAAAATCAAAAAAATTCAGCGGAAATTTCACGTTGCCTAGACAACGTGGTATTTTCACTTACTTACAAACACAGAGCAATCAAACCAGTTTGTTTGTATTGTCAATTAGAAACGTCAAAATCAGTCAAAATGACTCGATTTGGTCATGTACACGATGAAGACATAGATAAAGTTGGATAAAGTAATTAAAAAAATATTTCAGTTAAAGTTTTAATTATGTTGCATGAAATTGAAAATTGTATGGCAAAACAAACCATTTTAATAGTATAATACTCCCATATTTCTCCATTCTAGAAATATTCTCCCTAAATACCACTCGTGCATAAAATAATTTTTAAGGACTTGTGGTATTACCCCCGATAAAACAAAAAACTTAAATTCCAAAAACCTAAATTAGTTTAAGATTTGAATGTCTACGATAGGGATCGACGTTTAATAATTTAATTATGTAATTATGTATTAGGCTATGATAAAAATTTAAAAAATCCTTTTTTTTTCATCTCAAATATAGAAAACTATTTTCTTTTTTTTTAGTGCTTGAACAATAAGTTGTATGAAACTAGGGCTTTTCAGGAAATAAATAGATGTTCTGCTGTTCTACTTAGGGTTCATTAAGGACCTTTTTTAAACCGGGTTCACTGTTTTCACATAACGGCCATTCTTAAACGACATAATGTTGGTTTCTGGCTCTGCTATACCAAAAAAATAATATTAGGCCGTATTTATGAAATAAAGTATTTGGTTTAACTTACAAAAATCAAAACATTACTTCACTTTTCATTCATAAAAAAAAAGAAGGAAAAGGTTTGGAGTTGAAGTAAAAAGGTGTTACTCTAAAGACAAAGGTTTTACTCTTTTGGAATTCATTAAAAATAGCAGTTGCTTTAAAACTGAAGGGTTTGCTTTAAAAATTATGCATCTAGTCCAGAGGAGCTTCTGTACCAAATATTATTTACTTCATTCGTTTATACGCACATATAGATCAAGGGGCTTTACTTTGGAATGGGCGATTGATAATTTTATTGAATTTGAATTTCCCATGGCGGATGTGGTATAAATACGCACAGGAAAAGTGTACAAAAAAAGTATTCCACGTGAGGGCGACCTTCGAATCCTCTTTCGGTATAATGAAATAAACGTGCAGTGGTTAGTCAACTACTTTATTGGCAAAAACCTGGAAACAAGGGGAGGTGCGCTTTCGCCAGAACAAAAAATAAGAGTTTTTACGGTACATGGCAAATCCGGGCTTCCAGAACGGTATCACTAAGGAACTGGGCTGTACACAGCCTACACTATCCAGAATCGTAGATAACACTCTTAATATTAGGGTGGACAAGGCGAATGAGTGAGTGGATTATGTTCCCGTCATTCGAAAATGGAATTATGGAAGCCAAACTGAAATGAGCAGCGGACAAGAATTTTAAAAAGCCGCGTCTATTTGGGGATGAATATGTAAAACGAAAAAATTATGCACCTATTAATGTTCCAAGCATATGTGATTAAAATTACTTTTTTATGAATATTAATCTTTTGTTTTTGTCGGTTTTCTTCTTCAGCCTTGTCTTCATATTACCCACCTTTTTCATAAATGCTTTAGGGATCATGTCTTTTCCATACAACTGTCTATACTCTGCGACAACTTTCTCAATAGCTGCTTGATTTTCCCTTTTTTTCGAGGAGTTAGAATTTTTCTAATATATCCGGGAATCGTTTCATTCTTTTGGCAATGAACTTACATTCAGATTGCTTGTCAGTGACTCTAATTGTTCGTTTGACAGTTCCTTGTCACTTGTCATGTTCTTCAATAACAAATAATAAACTAACACTGCACTCTGTTTTATTTGAATTTCAGCTTAATTAAATGTACACTACTATAATAAACGAATTATGATTTTTTGTAATTGCAAGTTGCAAGTTATTCGATGGCAAACTAACCTAATTTGCGCGTGTCGATTAAAAAATACCATTTCCATTAAATAATAATACTGCCTTTAGACTTGTCTTCGACGAGTTAATAAACAGTCGCAACTCGGTAAGTTAATGATGTTCTTTTGATTTTGTACGAGATGCGACAATTAACAGGTCAGTGTAAGGCTTACATATTTATACATATATGCAGATAGAAATTATCGAAATAACACATTATTTGCTGGAGAGGATTTTCGTAGCGTTATTTATCATCTTTACATATGCTTCTTCATACATATTAAGTAAACTACGTAAGGTAATGTTACGAAGGCCAATAATCGATTTAAAACATCCTTTACCTGAATACTTAAAATCAATACTAACACTATGGATTTACCAAAACAAGCGAATTTACAAAGGAAAAGTTATTTTGACAAAAGGATTTGGAACTAAATATGACGGTCAGTTCCTCGAAGGAAACAAATCAGGTACCCGTTTGTAAAACCCAAGG
Source organism: Listronotus oregonensis (assembly GCA_019359885.1). NCBI lineage: Eukaryota > Metazoa > Arthropoda > Insecta > Coleoptera > Curculionidae > Listronotus > Listronotus oregonensis. The sequence goes on along the minus strand of JAHBCN010000812.1, from coordinate 126,748 downwards.
TTGTTTTTAAGACGGCGTGGTGTAATGTAGTGGCAAATTGTTACAGGGTGAAAAGCAAATAGGTCGCTATAAGCAGTGGCGTAGAAAAAAGGGCATTAAATTCCAATATGAACAGCAAAAATCAAATTTAATTTAATTAAAGCTGAAGTTAATATCATAGCTAGATTATTTTAAAGAAAAACAGGAAGGTCCAAATTTCTTGTATCTTTGTCACAACGTTAACAAACTATTCTAAAATAAACTAACAAACTAGTTTATCAGCATGTATGGCGTTACTTAGAAAAGGTCAACTAAGAGTTGGCGAAATCACAAGGAAAAATATGATTCGCGTCTAGAGATACCCCGTGATTACGAGCTTCTTGACAGTGTTGACACATGAAACGCTTTATTGCAGGGACTCTGCTAAAAAAATATACTTTAATGTTATAATTTAGGGTCTTTTAATAGTCCCCGATTTTAACGTCAAATATAATTGGGAAAATAAAAGCTTTGTAACAACTAACCATGACCGACGGGCTTTTGAATTTGTCTACATATTTGTAGAAGTTATAAACAAAATTTAATAACGTATTAGAAAAAACCGTAATATGTAATTACACTTTTAATATATATATATATATATATATATATATATATATAATATATAATTAATATATATATATATATATATATATATATATAATATATATATATATATATATATATATATATATATATATATATATTATAATATATATTATAATATATAAATATATATATAAATAATATATATATATTATATATATACTTCTAACCATATTAAAAATTATAAAAATTTTGTTAATAACTTCTATGTAGGGATAACTTAGACAAATTCAAAAGCCCAAAGTTCTAGTCGGTCATGGTTAGTTCTGGTTAACAAAGCGGTTTCTTGTTTTCCCCAATTATATATCAGACGTAAAAATGCGGAGACGTATTAGAAAAGACCCTTGATTTGCTTTTTTTACATTAAATGCATTATTTAGAAAAAGAATACTTTTTAAATAACGCGTTGAGTCTCTGTATAATAAAGCATGTTTCATGTGTCAACACTGTCAATAAACTCGTGATCACAGGGTATCTCTAGACGTGAGTAAAAATATGTAGTCAAGGAATGTATTCATCTATTTCATAGACGGTGTACTTAAACTAAAAAGAAAACAAAAAAATTATTTTTAAGTTATGTTCTATATTGCTGTGGCGGATTCATTTGTTAAAAAATATTATTCAAAGTACTAGCCGCAACGGATCGCTTCAGTCCTGGTACCAGGGTATAGATTTTCTTCTGTTTCAATCACCTATTTAAGAGGAAATGTTAAAGAAGTTTGAACACATTTTTGGAAAAAATAGAAAGGTTGTATTTAAAAAAAGAAATAATATTGATATGTTTTATATTGTAGTGGTAAATATTATAAAATTTTTGGGTTATTCGCTAGACCCGCCAGAAGAGACAGCTTTAATTTAGGTCCCGGGGTATACATTTGAGTATAAAAAGTCGATTGGCCCATTCAAACTTGCAGAATATCTAAAAAACTAAAAAATCTTTTAACATCTAAACGTTTTGGTGATAAAACGGTCATCGTGTCCAAGATACGGAAGAAACTTATGAATGTTTTTAAAAAATTTAACAATAATAAAAATAAAAATTATTATAATTTCTCTTTAAAAATTCTAAAAACTTTTTTTATAATTTATAAAATAATATCATAACTGACAGAATAATTTGTTTTAACAGGTTCATTTGAAATTTTTAAAAATAAGAATTGTGGTGGGGTAATTAAATTAAACGTTTTCTGACATTATTCAACAAAAGCTAAATATAATTTAAATTAACTAATATTAAGGCAAAGGCTGACTTGTGGAATTCTGCGTTTTTTTATACCGGTGACCCAGCGGACATATAATAACTTATTTATAAAGATATTATTCTAAAACTGGGTATCTACAGCATATAGTTGCCGTTTTTTTTAACTTAACAATTTATTTTTAAAACTCATGGCTTAATCGGAAGTACCTAATTTTCTTTTTAATTACCGCCTGTATCTTTTTCTAGCCTATTAGATTTGCCTTTAAATTCTCTTTTTAACCATGTATTACAATATGACATTTTTTTAAACGGCGTTGAAAAAGCATATAAAAGTAAAGTGTGCTGTAATGTCGAAAGAATAGATGATATCTTACAAAGTTTTATTCTCTTTTGGCATAGTTGATGTCAGTTGATGGTGACTAGACTTACAAACAATTAATAACTCAAACAAAATTTAATCATGTTGATTTTTACATCCCAAAAAAGTGGAGCCACACATCTAAACAATTACCAAATATTTTTTTCTATATATTCTTGAACACGTCTGTTGACTGATAAGCGCTTATGCTATAAGCAATGGTCATTATGTATATTACGTGACTCACCCTGTACACAATTTTATCTCCAAACTTCAGAGGGTTGTTTTGCTATACGCGCGAAACTGTGCCGGGCCATTAGTCACGAGCGCTGTGGGTCCAAGGGTGGGTGGCGAGGGGGGAGAACTACGACAAAGAGTAAAGTCTTTCGGTGATCCAGCTCGGACGAACCGTGATGCTTTTGGGTCGAATAGCCTGCCGGTTGGACCCGTAAGCCGATAATTAATTTCCCGTCTACCTCTTTTTGTAATGAATGAAAAAATACCGTATACTTATGTCATACCTCTTTTTTTAATTGGGCCATGAACATATAACCATTACTTTTTAAAATGAAGAGAATAGTTATTTACCTTCTTTTATTTAAATGTTTTTTAACTTGTGACAGTCCACGAAGACTAAAAGCCCGAGTACTGAAGAGGCTTGTTCCAGTTTAGTCTTGGGCGTAATCGTTCGCCACAAGGAGCGCTCAATTTAGTTCGAAGTCCTATTGCAAACAAGTTCGTTCTATTATTTCGCTAGTTCTTTTGCACGACTCATAATGCAAAGCATTAGAGAGTGCTCTACGATCGAGAATTTTTTTTTGGTTTTTAAATATTTCAGAAGGTCTCAATATGGCTCTAAGCCATATTGAGACCCTTGATTTAACTACGAAATTAAAGCTTTATCATTACTAAAACATATGCAATAATATGCATGTAGTGTTGTAAATGGTATTTTGTAAAAAGCTCTCTGGTGCGGTTGTCTTGATGTAAGGTTATGAGTTAGTTAAATGAACTAAGAGTGGGATCATCGGCCTAAAAAAGCGCTCTTTTCACCTACGTCGTTCGCGAACTACCCAAGACTATTTCAGTTATGTGAAGCATATAAAAGAAGATCTGTTGTGGATCTTTTATGATGAAATCTATATTGTCTGTCATGTATAATTTTGTTATTTTTCAAATACTTTAAAATTTGGGAATTATCGCATTTTTTTCATTTCCTTGCAAACAACTGCCCTTGCCCAGTAACTGAAGACCTGAAAGTACCCAAAGCTGTAAATAAATCTGTACATTTTTTATTTGTGGCGCAATTCTTAAGTCTTCGCGGATGCTTTCGAGCCAGAAAAAGTTTATCACGATTTCGACGTGGGAACCCACCAAAGTCCCAAAAATGAGTTTGCCGCGAATATCTGCCAAAATATGCGAATTAGAGAATTTTTGTTCAGACAAAAAATGAAGATCAACTCGAAATCTACAAAAATGGTCCTTACCATTTTTTTCGCAAAAACAACAGTCGAAAAATCCATAATATTTCACACTGGATAGATGTGGTAATAGTAGTTTCTTACCAAAAAATGCAGACTTTTGGGATAAGGGGACTTTTGGATCCCGTTATCTCAAAAACTATCGATTTTTCGAAAAAAATTCTAAGGACCATTTTTGTAGATTACAAGGCGATCTTCATTTTTTGTTTTAACAAAAATTCTCCAATTCGCATATTTTGGCAGATATTAGCGGGAAACCCATTTTTCGGACCTCGAGAGGCCATTTTCAGCCCTTTCCCACCTGTTAATGTTGATATACTTTTTTTTGCTCGAAAGCATTCCCGAAGACCTAAGAATTGCGCCACAAGGGAAAACTGTACAGATTTATTTACAGCTTTGTCCTTTCATTTACTGGACTATGTGTGACCTATTAAAATTAAAAAAAAAGGTAATTGAGATTTGACTTGGTTTGGTCATCTATCTACACATTTTTACAGACCTTTGATCAAAATGGAAACTTTATGTTTTCTGCAAACACTGCCGGTGATAAACGAGCTTCTAAAGTAAGAGTTGTGACAACGGTGAAAGATTACTGTAATTTGTGATCTAGAAAAATAAAAAAATGTGTATGTGCTTTTTAGACGAAGTTTATTAATTTTACTCAGGCAGTCAAATACACAGACATAAAAAGTCCTTATTTGATTAGGGTAACATAATATGGGGAAACAAATATCCAACACCCCTTTGACTTTAGCATTTGAGCAACAATTCTTTAAAATTACATCGTCACCAAAATATTTACTAAAATATCCAAAACAAATAAATAAAATTAGGTGTGATGATAAAAGAAATGGATAAAAGGAATTGAATAGGCCTCTTCAGGATATGCTAAGCGTAAACGCGTCCGCTATGTAAAAAGGAGGCAATATGAAAGATTCGGGCACTTTTTATAATTATGGCTGGATAACGAGCATTATTACCTCTAATATCAGTGAAATAAATGAGAAATTAATTGATGGTGCTTTATTAGTATATCCTACCGTGGAAGCCCACAACTGTGATCAGTTACGGCACGGGTTGAAGTGCCATAGTCGTCCTCAAGCCGAAATGGTTTAAAGGTTAGGATAATAATAATTTAGATGTCAAGTGGAACTGCATTTTACTTGTCATAATAAGAAGTAAAAGTAACTACTAAAAAGAAAAAATGATTTTCATGGAGGTTCTAGTTACTCTTACCAACCACAAACTTTATTATTTGAGGTTATGGCGCGAGCTAATATATTTATAATTAACTAAATATGTTACCCTATCACTAGGTTTTTTACACAACTGATAGAGTCTGAATATTCGGTTGTTGGACCACATTCTCCATCAAAATAAAGTGAACAATTATATGTCTTTGTTAACATTATTAATTCCTTAAATTCCCCTGATTTACTACGCGTATCACTGCGGCATACTTCATAACAACAAGGTTTTGTAGCCCCTTTTCTTATAGATAACATTAAATATTTTATTTAAAATATTTGTATTTTTATTTTATTATGTTTACACATATACACAATAAGTTGAATTGAACTGTTTATAAAAAAATAATTATTATTACTTGTTTTATTGCTAATTTTTTTAAAAACATTTGAACTGCTTATACATTTGTAAATAAAGTGCCCGAAAAACATCGCGAAAATTGGGACATGCGCACAAAAAATTTTCAACTATTACAAGGCTTATTAAAAAATGTGCCTTTCGTTAAACATATTTGTAAATTCTATTTTTGCGTTTTCCCTAGGTATTTTTAATGTCTTGATAATTCTTTTTTTTATAATACAGTGGATTTAAAAAAAAAATAGTAAACGACCTCATGCGTGCACCCATCTCAGGTTAAATTTATTGATCATGACGCATCCTCCAAACTCCAATATCGTGCTAATACTTTCTACTCAGCGGGTAAACTACCTACCCTAGTTACCTCGCCGCCCAGAAGTAAATTGAAAAGATTGACCCTTCACGGACAAAATAGCCCTTCGAGCAGTTTCTCGAAAAATTCGCAGCGCTTGACGTATTTCCCTGCCGACGTCGCTCGGTCGGTCGCATCGACAAAGCGCTTCCGCTCGCCCGCACATCCCCCGCCCGCCGACCCATCACCCCCCGCGGCAAATCCGCGTAGGACGCCGCCGGCACGTCACTCATTCCGAGGAGCCAAAGGCAATAAAAGAGACCCGCAAACCCGTAAAATCCCAAGCGAGGTAGCGATGGATGGACGAGGGTTGTTTAGGGATGTGCCAAGGCCGCTGAAGAATCACCGAAGTGAATTACAAAACTATCGATTTTTCAACACAAAGTAAAAGGTTTTTTTTAGTTTCTATAATTAATTTATTTTTTGCAAACAATGCAGCTATGTTTCTATTGGTTACTTACTACTTGGGTATAGTCTGTCTCAAAGTATATCGCTATGGCTTTTGACGGACAATACCTCAATAATCCTTTAACGATTTTATTACCTATTGTTATTAAGTAAACTCATTAATTTATAATGGCAGGGGTGGGCCAGGTATTTCTTGAGTATTGACCATTAGGTATATAAATATTTCCGCTAATATTTTAGTGGCAGTGTTGAATAACCGTTTTTACTGTGCGTTTCGAAAAAGTTGTTTTACGAGAATATAACTATGTTGCGTCGAAATCATTTGTTATTAGATGCAAAACAGGTTATGAAAAATTTGTATGAAACTTTAATCAGTAGAGCACTTATTAAACAAGAAGCTTTAAAAGAAACCTCTACTTACAAAAACTCTAATATCATCGATAAGGGATATTATTGTTATTAGTGAAGAATTGAACAAAAGAAAAAAATTTAGTGATTTTCAATCTCACCGTATAGACAATAGTGATCAGGACCTAATAAGAAGGAAAATATATATTGTCTTTATGAACACGGAGTTGTTCCTGCCTTGGATAAACTAAAAAAGAAGCTAAACGAAGGCGAAACTAATATAAATATTAGCCGTGCCACCCTCCATAGAGTTGTTTGTAAAATGGGATTTAAATACCGCAAAATAGACAAAAGACAAGTAGTAATGGAATCGCACAGATTACGCACTTGGAGATTTAATTACCTTCAAGAAATTAGAAGATATAGGTTGGAAAACAGATTCATAATTTACCTTAATGAAACTTGGTTCGATACACAAGACACAGTATCCAAATGATGGGTTGATTCCAGTTAAAACTGTCAGACGAAAACACCACAGCCGTCTGCTACACAAAGCCCAGCTTCATCAAGTTTAAAACTAAAGTCCAGGAATATTTGTTAGAAAATTAAATTTATTTTGAATTCGTTACAAAAAGCGCAACTTTTGGAAGTCCTAAATTTATATGCATTTAAAAAACAACATTTATGTGATAATTTGGTTGAACAGGCAGGGCTGATGCGGAATCTATAAAAATGGCACACCACCGCCACAGGATTCAGTGTATGGGTGTATGCTAGGCTGGCAATCTGAAAAGATCTTGCCGCTTGGACCCACTTAGCGACTATCTTTCGAGAGGTTAGGTTTCCAAGTGAAAGAAAGCGATTTTTTTTTTTGGGAATATAAAGTTTTGCGTAAATTCAGGGATAATTTTATAATTTTGTCAGGGATTTTTGTCATTTGTGGGAAATTTTCCGGGATTGAGGGTCGGTTTTTGTCATTTATTTTACGGAAAATTAAATCGGGTTTTTTTAATATTTCGGGATTTTGTTTTATATTTATAGGAAGGGGTAATTTTTGGGTTTAATTAAAAGGGTACGAGTGGGAAAAATCCAGGTTAACTGGTTTAGGTTCGCCTAATTCGTGTGTTCGGTAGAACAATTAAATTTTCGCAGAGGGAAAAGCGTGCCCAATTATTTTCTATTTTTAGATAAGTTAAAGTTTGTTTTTCTTTTTCTTATACGCTGCATTTCGCGGACAAAAAGTCAGATAATTTCGAAAACTTGGAAATTTAGCATAAAAAAACTCCTGTTTGCCTGTAACTGATGAAAAAAATCCAACTTGTTTGTTTTGTTTTGAAAATTGTATTTGTGATTTGTTATTTTTCTTATTTTATTTACTGTTGTAAAATAAAATAAAATATTTAGATTTTGGATAAGCAAAATGGCTTCCAATTTGTACGAAGAAACAGATATTATCATTTCCCAATTAAAGAGAAAGTTAAAGGTAATTGAACAGGCGTTTGATTTGTCTGGAAAGATAACCGCTAAGTCCACTCCCCTTAAGTCTGCTTCGGCACGACGGCGACTTCGGAACGCCGTCGCTGCCGATGTAGCAAAACCCCCTACGACTTCCTTGTGCGTCACCAAGAAAAAAAGCAGGTCACAGAAACGCCGCTGTCACAGGCTGGCCCGTGCCGAGGGTTTCTGTAGACTTGCCTCTTTGTGATGCACAAGGAAATAGGCAGTACTTTACGGAGGAAGGCGCTAAGGTGGCCATGGCCAAGTTGCGCCAGACAGATAATAATAATATGCATTTCCCGACACAGCCACTTTTACAACCCCTTTCAGAAACGTTTACCCCACCTTCGGTGGTGTGTAACCTTCTCGAGAGCATCCCTCCTCAATCCCCATACACAATTACCACATCTATGGAGCGGGTAAACCACCCAGATAAAGAAAACTGTGCCCAAAGGGGGAATTTCCCGGGGGTGCAGTTTTTCTAGAATATCAGCCAAACGGGGCAAATATCCACAAAGCGGTCAATGCAGAGCTAAAAGGGGAGTATTTCCTCACCGAACGAGCCCGCGCACGCCCCGCTAGCGGGCGGGTATCACCCCTAAAAATTAACCCGAATGGGGAGAATTTGGGGAAACCAACTAAAGGCTTAATTCCAAAGATCAAAATAATACAAGATGTAGTCATACGGGAGGCTGACGAGCCTAAAAGTGGTGTGGCGTGGTCCGGGGACTATACGGCAAGTCCGAATGGTGCCGGCACGCCACAGTACTTCACGGATTTCGAGCTTCCCGACATTGTAGCTCAGAATGGGTTCAGAACATTAAAGGAGCGCCGTCCTGAGCGTGACGCGCGCCGCCGCGCCGCGTTCAGGGGCGGTAGGGATCCGTGCAAGGTGTGTCCTGTAGCCCGACATACCCTAAGGGAAAAAGCACGACGCGGGCAGATATCCGGCCCCTGCCTAGTCCGCCGGACTAAGGCCCCTGAGACCCCAGATAAAGAGTCAAACAGAAATCTTTCCCCGCGGAGATTTCAGGGCACACAGTCTTACGTCTTCCTCCGTATCACTGTATGTTTAACCCCATAGAGCATTTGTGGAACCAAATAAAATTAAAGATCAGAGCAGAGAATGTTACACCTACTTTAAGTCCCAGTTAATATAGTTATAAATTTATTAAAACTTTGCATATATTTAATTTCTTAATGTAATTTTAAGATTATACCTACCTAAATAAACAGTAAATTATAAATCTTTTTATTATTAGAGTCCGTCCCAAATGTCCTGTCCTTTAATACCTACTGATCCGCAGTTTTATTGTTGTCGGCAGGTATAATCCATAAATGAAGGCAAAAGCTAACACGGTATACTTTGAGACAAACTATAATTAAAATTAAACCTTAAGGTTGTAAACAAAGTCCCATAAGTAATAATAACAATCAATGTTACATCTCAAGATTAAAATAAAAATTTAATACCAAGTTAATAACTACAACAGGAGAAAAAAAAACACCAAAATTCGGCTGTAACTTTTTAACTGCAGTAAGTACATGATATTTACAATATTTCTCCCGGTATTCACCCTCCAAGTTTATGACGGAGATCAAGGATGTTAAAGAATGCCGGGCTCGGTCAGTAACTGGATGGGTGACCACCAGTAAAAACCGTAATCCTATTTAATAAAATGTATCAAAAAAATGAGACACTTTTAAAAATAAATAAAAAATGTTTATTTTATTCTATTACTGAATTAATTTTCTTATTACTAAAAGTAAATCCATTTTTTTTATTTTATTATCGAAAAAAAAGTGAGTTATTTTTAGAAACGAACCAATAAATTCGGTGTACCATTAAGACCATTTATTTTATATCGTATCTATTTTGCATTAAATCAAAACATTTTTTAAGTGTCTTTCAGGATTTTACGGAAAAATACACTAACTTACATTTTTGTAAATACGTGAATAGCCACAAATATGGATCTGTTTAGTCCTCGTTAGTTGACTATCAGTGGCGGATCAAGGATTTTTAAATTTTTATTTTCTTAAAAGTGAGGCATGGGACCCACACCAAATATAGGTATACCAGATGCTATTGACCCCAAGAATAACACTTTAATAAAGAATATTTTAATTTTGGAACCTGCGAAAAAAGTTTATTTTTGGGTGCCCCCCCTTCAGAGAAAAATTCAAGTTTCAAAGCGCTTCTCTGTTGGTATTCTTTTTCATAAATTTTATTTTTTATTTTCTAAATTTAAATATGACGTATTTAATTTTCTTTTTAAAAAATATAAAGCACTATGGATTATATTGGGTTTCTGTGCGATTTATTTAAACTTTATTACTTTAAACCACATGTTGACATTGCTGCTGGAAAGACATTACACAATATATTTTGACATACAAATATCTAGTAGAAAAAATGGTTTATGGCATTCATAATGTGTAATGGATTTATTTCTGCAAAGGTATCATGAACTCCTTAATCAAGTTGGTGTCGGCTTAAGATGACTTCTTTATAAATTTTATTTTCCAACACTCCCCAAGAAAAAAAATCTGAAGATGTTAGATCTGGAGATCGTGGTGGCCACCTTATTTGCGTACTGTACGCAAGTAGTCAAGAAGAAGCATATCGTCTGAGGATGCCAACCACTCGTGCTGGCGAAACGTCAAGAGCACGAAATCACTGACGACGGCCTAACAATCCAAAAAACAGAAGTTTATTTGTTTTTCATTAAATGTTTCGTGTTCAACGGACACACAATGTAAACTCATTGCTTAAAATTATATTAAATTTAAGAAGAAATGTGGTACCCTATTTAATTTTTTTCATTATTTACGTATTATTATATATTAAAGGGCGCCAAATGAGCGACTCGCCGGGGGCCCTTGATGGTTAGGTCAGCCCAGTAATAACCTTTTGCATATGGAAAAGTTTTAAAATAACCTCAGAAAAGCCGCTTTTGCCCGATTACTCTACACAAATGAATTAGCCCTAAAGAGCTTTACTAATTAAACAGAGCAGGTGTTTTTAAACCAAAATAATTATGACGTCATACTTTAAATATGTTCTTATAACTTTTTGTTAATGTGGAATTCAGAACATTATCAATTTTGAAATCGATATACATAATACATTTGCTTGGTGTTAGAGTTAATATCACCCGATGACAAAAAATATTGATTGCAATATTTCTTTTTCTATACTAAGAAATACAGAGTGCAGGCGGCTGCACCCGGCTTATGGGCGCCCCGCCGTTTAGGGCCCAATTGAATCTCGCGGCAAAAGCACTAATTCTGTACCGCTGACGCCGAAGGGCCATCATCAGGTATCCGACCGAACACAGAAGGGTCGCTAAAATGAGTTTCTGTTCGCGGTATTTTGCTTGTACAGCACTGTCAAAGATAGTCAATATGCTACGTGACTTTATAAATGTATTCTCAGTTCTCACGAAACAAATTTTCTACTACTCTTTTCTACCCTTATAACTTATAAAACCTACTTATGATAAAATTTGTTAAAACCAGAATTATGGGATTTGAAAAAATGCATGCTAAAATGCTAAAGTAACGCAACGCTTAAAAATTTTTAAAAACGGTAAAGCTGCAATTACAAAATTGGTTTCTGGGGGTTTTTGGACATGCTAAATTAAACGATGATATCGGCAGTGTTGTCTCTGACAGATTGGGCTGGAAAGAATGAACATTTGTTTTCCACCTTTTTGCAATCGGAAATTATTATTTACTGTATAAATATAAACAGGGCCGGATTAACCATGACGGGGCCCCTAGTCAAAACACGTTTCGGAGCCCCTTTACCCTTTCCAAACCTATTTTTTTCTACCACGCTTTGTTTTTTTTCATAAGAATCGGTTTTTCACATTACAAAGGTATGCCGTCACACCATATTTTAATCTTAACTGAACGCAAAAGGAAACATTCATAGAAACAAAAATATATAAAAAGAAATATATAAATTAAAATTTCGTAATTAAACTAACTCGGTATCGTAATGTAACTTCAGTTTATTACACTCGTCGTCCAGCCGATTTTCTCGAAGCATTTGCAATATTTATAAAAATCTAACTCTTTTATCCAAATTTGTAAGTTTTAAAACTGATTAAATTAAATTCACAGTTGCAAAACTCCAACATCGTAGTTACAGAACAAAATGAAGATTCTTTATGATACAACATAGGTATTCAAGGAATTGGGGTTAATTGGGATTTTCCCCAAGGATCTTTGTCATGCCACACAGTACTGCCAACCTTATGAAAGTAAAGTAGACACAAAATAAATTAATACATGTACAAATAAGTGTGCATGTAGAATGCATTCTAATTCAGATCAACATTGACGATATCTAGAGTTTCCTTAAAGTGTTTTTCTATCTGGCTAAAACTCCGATAACCATTTGCTTACTTATGGCGAGGCAAACCTTCGAGGCAAGACAACTTTTTGCAGGGCGCGGGCTGCCTTATCATGCGGGGCCCCTAATCATGCGGGGCCCCTAGGCAGTTGCCTACACTGCCTTATGGATAATCCGGCACTGAATATAAAAAAGCAAATTCTATGTTCTACGGATTTTTTCACTTTTATTCTTTTTTTTATCTTAGGAGAGTCCACGAAGGCTAAAACCTAACTCTTTATAACGAACCGTAGGTGTCTTAGTGAAGTAAGAGGTAATTTATTAAACCGGGGGTCGTGACATAGAGATTTGGAGATCCGGAGGAAACGAAACGATCTCTACAGACAGAATAGGTTCCACAGCCTAGACAACCTAGGGAAGAAAAAACAAATCGAGAAGTTCAGAGCCTGTCAAGTTAAACTGTGAAGGAATGTATGAAAATGGCACTTCGCGTTACTCTATGGCCGCCGCTAGCAGAGGACTAATATTGCCTAATTCCTCGGAGCAGAAGCCGCAAAATTATCTACAAAAAAGCGACAAGTGTCCTATATCTCGTCGGTGAACAAGAGAAGAAAGCTTTCTTGTAAGAGAGAGGTCATTAATATGCCGAACTGTTCTTTTTTGGATTATTTAAAAATGCTAAGAGTTGAGACGTCATTTCCCACACATATTATAAACAATACATAGCCAGGGTCCGATTCGTAAAACTTTACTTACAAAGTAGACAGATTAAAAGAGGAGAAATACTTTCTGGCTTGAAAAAGAAATCCGAGCTTTTTCGAAGCTGCTGTGGCGCTGGAAATAATCTGCTTGTGCCAATTAAGATAGTCCTTCAAGGTAATGCCTGGAAGGTTAAAAGAATTTTAGTTAGTTTTATCTCAATCTTGTAAGCGTCTTGAAGATGTAGTTGTACTACGAAACGGCGTAACGCCATATTTTAATACAGTGCTTTAACAAAGTTCAGTTTTTTATTTTATAGTTAAAGAATCTTTTAATAGTTTTTCTCATCTTTTTGAGGTAATACCTCAGAGGGCCGCATCCTGTCAGGAAGTTGGTAACTATCCTGAGTGCATTTTTTTGAAGTTCTAATAGCTTCTTAGAATAATTTGGCGATTGTGAAAAGAGTATCTTTTTGCCTCTTTTCCATTATCTGAGTTCTTACAATATAGGTAACCACTCTGGCTAGTTGGTGGGCAATTTCATTGCCTTTTACTTCTTCATGGCACCCGCATTAGAGTAATTCTGTTCTTTGTAGCCAGTTGGTTAGGAGATTCCCGGCATTCCCAGGCGAGCCTTGAGTTAAAGCAGCATAAAGCCTTTAAATGGGACGTAGAAGGGACACACAAATTTTAATTTGTATTTTAAATACAAATTCCGACTTACAACTCGGAATGCAGACTTAGAACTCGGAATTTGTACCGAAAATAAAAATATTAATTTGTGTGGCCCTTCTACGTCTTCGTACGTTTCTTTTAGTTTGTGCCTACACTTATAACATCATCTTGAGACATCCTTTTCCGAGTTTTTTTTAAGTTGGTCACTTAAATAACTAATATATTTTGCTTTCACTTCCTGTAAAATATTTATATAATTTTAATCATAGATGTATGTATGTATAAATTGCTGATTGGGTTGTCTTGTTTACTTAGAAGATTACGAATTAAGAAAGAATTTGTTCTTATACACCAGGAAGATAAAAAATATAGGATACCAAAGATGCGAATTTAGTCCTTTTCCGCATTAACGCATCGTTCTTATCAGTTTTATCGGACATAAAACAACAGGCAAAGAATCGGACCGATTTGACGCCACGACCCAGCCAGCGTGCTTGACTTTAGCATAGCATGGCACTTCCGTTGCAACAAAGACATCCGCCGACAAGAGCTCAATAAGTTCGTACACCAGAGTCAGTACCTTTAATTTAAAGATCGGTAACGACAAACAGTTGTTTGAAAGTGGGATTTTGCTATATTTATTTACAATCCTTAAAAGGACTAAAATATAACCTACTTACCTCATTTTTTATTGATTAAAAAATAATTACAAAAGTTTTGATTAAAATTTTTGCCTGATATTTTTTAATATAGTCAAATTAGTATATTTTAGTTTTTGGGCGAATGAAAAACATCGAAATTATTTACAAACAAATGCTTGTTAATGTAAAATTATCTTTTAATGTAACTTATCATCGACAAAGGGCAACCTATTAATATTTTAATAATTTCATATTTTTTTGTTGTAGACCAGTGTTATTAATTTCTGTCTGAAAAGTCTTGGTGGCATAGTGGTTAGTAACCCTGCCAAGCGCACAGGCGTCCCGGTTCGATTCCCGAGGCCGGAGAAACATATTAAGCAAGCAGGCTTTTTCTGATCTTTATCCTGTAAGAAATAGTTAAACAAAATTAAAATAACAACACTCGCGACTTAACCCTTTTAAGTCACGGCAATAAGCAATCTAAGAGAACTCAAAAGATCACTAATCAAAGGGTTCTAAATTGTAGTCTTTACATCTACCCCAGCCAACAACTCACGCCCACGCTCAGATCTCTGACCCCTTTTCCTTATTTTTAGGCCTGAAAAGACAAAAAAAGAAATATGAATCAATGAATAAACTCCTGAAAGCAAGAGAAAATATTATTTATGCCAAAGCCTTTTTTGTGTCAAACAACTTTCCGTGATATCAGTAATGTTACCTGTGCCGTCGGTGTGGTTCGAACCCGGTTAAATATTGTCTCGCCTGGCTGACATTATCCGGTAAAAAGAAGTAGTTTAGAGGAGTTTTGTTTGTATAACGTCCGTGGTGGATGTTTTGGGCTTGGGCGGGTAACACGGGGATAAAATGGTTAAACATCTAAAAAACCGGCACCCCAGTACCAGTCAGGCTCTATACAAGTTTTCGTGGGGCAGGTAACAAAAAAATTTTTATTTTTAACAACAAAATTTAAAAAGCCAAAAATTAATAAATGAAATTACCCAAGTGGTAGTTTGCAAATTCGGGAAATTTGATTTAAAAAAAATCTATTATTTATAATATACTAATTTTAAAAGAATTAATTAACTTGATTTTTTCGAAATAGGATTAACCAGTGATATGGGAACCAAAAGATTTGCAAATTGCAAAGGCTCTAACCTTTAATATCCAAAGTGCAGACTGTTCATATGCAAGTAGCAATAGAAATTTGTCTGGATGTGGTAATATTCAAAAGTTCATCGTGATAGATGCCTTCTTTTTATAATCAAATGAGTGAACTTATTAACTCTGACCCGATTGAGTTCTTTTAGATATATTTTGTTCAAAGTGGGTTCTTGGGAGTTAATCTTTTTATTCTTAGCATCTCCTTATAGATGGGGTCCTTCGAGCATTCTTTTTGATCTACGGAAAAAACACAAAGAGTTTATTCACAAAGTTAATCAGATAGAGTTTTCATCTGATCCAAAACCTTTAATCCCAAATTTTAATCCCATCGTTTATGCCACAATAATTTAATCTTTAAAATAATCCGTTTTGAGTCCGATAAAATTTTGACATAAAACATATGATCTTTTGGCTGAAACAGTCAAGTCACCCAAGTCAAATTAACCTCCATTCCATTTGTGTTTAGTTTTACAACTCATTATTTACATATTAAAACAAAAACAAATCTGAAGAAAAGTCAAGATAAACAAAAAACCACAAAACACAAAAAATGAAAATTTCTAAACCCAAAATCCAACCGGTTAACTCAAGGTACAAAACTTCTGTCATCTGGTCTGAATCCAAATCTGTTTCAACTGTCTTGTACTAGCATCAGATCCGCCCGGACAAAAGTCCAATCCCTGAAAACAAAGAGAATTGACTTATACGACTATATCGGATGGAAATTAACTCGAAACGTTTATACCGGCCATTTTTGAGCAGATAACAGAATTTTTATCGGATGCAAGAGTAGACATAAACGTACTCAGTGTCTTTTTTACATTTTTTTAATATAAGAAATGCCAGAAATATCCTCCCTTTAGTCCTCGTTAGATGCCATGTTCATTTTTAAATATTACCAGATCCAGACAAATTTTCATTGTTAATTGCATATTCCATACATTTTCTGGCGTATAAGTGGGTTTTTCAAGAGCACTGAATAAGTATTTCTGCGAATTGATGCAATGTATTCGTTGAAAACCGTTATATAATATATGCCTAATAATACAAATTATTAATTTTTGTATCTATTGTATCTATATCATCTATCCTTAGAATAAATTTGTATATGCGGAGGTAAAAATAACGGGCCTTAAACAATTTTTCCAAAAATATACATTTTTTAAAACAAGGAACAATAATAAATAAGACATAATATTCAATAATTCAAAAACATTAATTTTAAGTTTTACGAGAAATAAACAATCTAAAAAAGGTATAATATTTAAGATACTTTACCGAATTTAGGTGTCATTAAAAATATTATTGTAATTTAATCTGCCAAATTTTATTACGGTTTTACCTAGCGATGTATAAAATGTAGTTTTATACATCGTTAGCGTTTTAAGCGAGTTCCTTTTATCGGAACTCATTTTAAAAAGCTCTAGAGTCTGGTAATAGCCGTCAGCGAAAGAGTCGTTACCAATCGCAAGAAAAAGGCGCGGACGCCATTTAAAATCAGTCGGCCACACAGACCGGCACTTCCGGTTGGCGATATTCTCATACTCATCTGATTATTAAAATCACGATAATTGTCCGCATTAATTTATTATTGCGTGTAATATCCAATAAATATCGCGACAATTAACTTGAAGAACAATACTTATTAAAAGTCCATTTATAATTACTTAGGTTCCCAGTTCCCAGTATGACAAAACATAATTAACACTGCATATTACATCACTTAGGTCATTATTAGTATGCGGTTTTTATCCTGTTTTGGTTAATAGAATACCTAAATTTCAAGCAAGGGTCAAGATAGATAGCTTTAACTAGGTACTAAGAAAAATGGTAACTTCCTAAAGTATATTTTGAAAAAAATATAAATATATCACCTATACATAGTAATTCAAACATATGCCATTGTTTAATGGGAGATTCTTTGGACATAGAAAATGCCAACACCCAGAATTATTAGATGAATTTTGATAAAAACTTGTAAACATGGAAGTATACGCTGATAAAATTTTGAAGGCATTTCAAGCAGTACTTTTTTTGTAAAGGCTTTTTGTCATATCAGAATCCGAATGAACATGTTAACTTAATATTCAGTGAATTTTATGTGTTGGATTTGTTTGGTTTTATCTGGTTCATTGTAGTTTCATTGCATTATCATGCCTAGAGTTCGCAGACCCGCTAACTTCACTCAACTTCCCGAGTTTGAGAGAGGTCGGATAATCGGGTTACGTGAAGCCGGATTTTCTTTTAGAGAAATCGCTAATCGGGTGAATCCAAACGAAGCTACTGTAATGGGATGTTGTCGAGCGGAGTTCCAAGAAGGCCGAAATCGGCAAGTTAGAGGTACTGGACGTTAAAGCAGACCACAGAACGACAGAATGGTTATTTGAGGCAACTAGCACTTAGAGATCGATTTTCAAAACAAAAGGGCAGTTGCGAACCAGTGCTTTGATGCTGTCAGAAAGGTAATAACAATGAGAACAGTTTATTGCCGAATAAGGTCTTTTGGACTGTTTTCATACCGTTACCATCTAGTACTACCTCTGACCCTAAAGCATCGTCGCCAACGATTGGTATGGAGTAGGAAAAGACTTGAATGAAATATAGAATGGAACTCAGTCGTCTTCAGCGATGAGTCTAGATTCTGTTTGGGCACACATGATGGTCGTGCAAGAGTAAGAAAGAGACGTATTCCATCGAACGGCATATTCGTCGCACTGTGGGTGTTATGGTGTGGGATGCCATTGCTTACGGGAGCAGGTCACGATTAGTGTTCATTCGAGGTAGCATGACTGCCCAGCCCTATATCCACGAAATTTTACAACCACATCTACTTTCCTTTTTGAAAACATTGCAAGATCCACTTTTTCAGCAGTGCAATGCATGACCTCATGTTGCACGTGTTAGTTTAGAATTTTTAGAAACGATCTATGTAAACCTGCTTCAGTGACCTCCTCGATCTCCAAACCTTTCTCCCATCAAACATGTATGGGATATGATGGGAAGAAGGTTGCAAAATTCACCGCACCCTTCACAAACAATGAAGGCCCTACGAATCCAAATTCCGATGGCCTGAGGTACAATACACCAAGAAGACATCAATCAC
This sequence comes from Listronotus oregonensis, assembly GCA_019359885.1. Taxonomy (NCBI): domain Eukaryota; kingdom Metazoa; phylum Arthropoda; class Insecta; order Coleoptera; family Curculionidae; genus Listronotus; species Listronotus oregonensis. The sequence continues at coordinate 108,233 of JAHBCN010000812.1, read as the reverse complement.
CTAATCCAATCAATGCTGCGACGATTTAACGAATGTGTAGAAAACAGAAAAGCTTGGAGACATTATTAATATTAAGGTGGGATATCTCAGCTATTTTGCTATTTTTCACTTAGTATATTATTGGTAATTTGGTACATGATACTTATTTTCCGCTTAGTTCTACATTAAAAATAATGTACTCTTGAATTAACTTGAGAAACTTAACGGCTTTTGAAATATCCCAATTTTATACTTGCCTATTACGAAAACAGTAACATTTAAAATTAAAGACAATAGTAATTATACCAAAAAGAAAGTTTAAAGTGTGTGTAGAAATCAGAACTTTTATCAGTTTTAAATATAACCTCCTTCGTACCACGCAAGTTCAAAATCAGAATATCTCGAAAGCAGTTAGGTTTATCGAGTTAATTTAGTACTCATTTTATAGACACTAAGCAGAAAATGGGTATCCTGAATAAAATAATCAATACAATTAATAAAGTTTTCCGATGTTAAGCAACTACACTTTTTTTTATAAACCTTTAACTATTGACTAAAAATTAGGTACCTTTCATTCATGTCGCTAATCCTAACCGTTTTGGCGTATTTCGATAAAAAATCAAATGTTATAATGTTAATAAATTATTTTACTTTGTATCCCATGAAGTCAATTACTGGCGTAGTTAGATACTTGAGATATGGCCCTGCAAGAAGAAGAGTAACCTAGGCGACTGTTCAGAGAACACTGAAATATTTTAAGTATCTTCCAAATCACGTTCTTCCAGTGCAGCATTTAACAGGTGAGCAAAAGGAACTTCGCTTTCAATTTGTTTCCCAAATTTTAATCCATGAACAAGATAACGATCCTACCCTGTTTCAAACGATTCTTTGGACGAATGAAGCTACGTTCACTTCATCGGAAATGTTTAACCGATACAATACGCACATCTGGGCAAGAGAAAATGCCAGGAAATTTTAAGAGATTAAATGCCAAGGGAGGTCTTCTCTCCATGTCTGGTGTGGTGTGCTTAACCATAAAATTGTCGGGCCAATATTCTATGAGGGATCCTTAACTGGAGAAATATATCTCAATCTTCTTGAAAACGATATTGAGGACATTTTAGAAGAATTGTCACTCGAAACGTATCAAAAGATAATTTGGCAACAAGACGGAGCGCCGCCCCATGCTGATCGTCAAATTGTGCAGTATGTATCTCAACTGCCGATACAATCAGTGGATTGGACATTATGGCACTATTAGATAGCACCTAATAGTCCAGATATTACAATCTTTGACACTTTTCTATGGGATCACTTGAAGAATGTCGTTTACCAAAATGGGAACACAAATACGGAAGAAATGAGAGAAAAAATTAATCGTCTTAACCAAGAACCTCAAATAATATCGGCGAGCTTAGAAAGGCTAAGGAGGGGTTATAGATTATGTTTCAAAAATAACGGGGGTCATATAGAACATTTAAATTATTAGTAATATTATAATTTTTTGTTATAAGTGTTCTTATTACCACCATATTTTACCTCGTATTGTATTTTAATTTTTTCCGTTTATTGTAATTTTGCTGCTTGGTTTCGAAATAGATATCATATCATTTTTAGCATATAATATAATTTGAAGCCGTTATTCTAATGAAAACCTCATTATAAAACAACTTCAAAAAGTAATAAACCTATTTTTAAAATTCTTGACTTTGACAAAAAAGCACCTGTGACCTGTGGCAGCCAGGTTTTTTCAGGTGAAACTATCCTTATAGTATCATGCAGTTTTTAGACAATTGCAGCAGAACCGCAGGAAATAAATCTAGCAACCCTATATCACCGAATTCCTCGTGAAGATCTCTATCTAGTGATATAAAAATATACGGGGTATTCCATTTAAAAAATACGTCACTCGTGCTGGAACTCTTTTGTTTTTGTTTCAAATGTTTTTCTGATTAGATTATTGAATTCTACGGAAAAAAATACACGAAATGGCTATATTCGTGTTTTAAAAAAGTACAGGAAAGTTCAAAAATAAAGCCCTGTTTACTTTAAAATAAATAACCCTGTACATGTGTGTGTGTGTTTTTTAATTAAAAATGTATATTTTGACCGTACGTTTAAAACAAGGTTACATGACATCTAGTAAAAAATCACCAGAAGTGGCAACAATGCAACAGGGACAGACGTGGTCATAAAACGATTTTAATAAGCTCGATAGCACCGAACAATTTTGTTGGGTGTCGATAGTACCCAAAATGTTGCGGGCCTTTCATTCAGGTAAAACATTATACATCATAAATTGCTAAATGTTCAATCCGTCACTGCTTTAACATCTGGATCGTGTACTAAAGGATACATTAATACGTCATTCGTAATTAATATTAGTCCTAATTCCGTGATATTAATAAACCATATATTTACCATTTGAACCACTCCAACACTGGCTAATGATAACTGACTGGCATGTCAATCGATAAATCTACGACTTTAGGAAGATCTATAGTTGTATAATATTTTGCCGACTCATACAAAGTGTGTTGAGGTAGGTCAACAGCAAGCGGAAACTAATAAACCGGATGTTTATTGCCGTCAAAATCGGATTTCATATTTCTTATTAGTTTCCTTGTAAATTAGGTAGGTATCTATAGCTGTTTTTTAACTTTTAATGTATTTAACTGTACCGGGTGTTTTTCTGAAGTGGTTCTCCCAGTCAAATTAATATTTTGTAAGATATAAAAAAAAATAATTTTGTATGTCGGTATTTAGCAATATGGATTGTTTGTACTATTGAGCTGTTTTGTATCACCTCCGATTTAACCGGAAATGACTAGTACTTTCGAATTTTAAATGAGACTACTGGTATATTTTCTCTTATTTCGATAGGATATGATATTTTTAATACAATGACACCTCATATGTTATTTTTTGACACTTATGCTATAAAATATTTTTTTAGGTTTCAGAATTTTAATTTAGGTAGCCATAGAAAAATAAATTTAATCATCTATTTTTTTACGACTTTTCCAGATAAAGTAAAAGTTTGCAAAATTCTACTTATTGTTAAAAGTCATTTTCTTCAAAAGTAGTATAGGTGGCTCGTTAGCATATCCTAAAAGAAGACTTTATTTATTTTAAATAATTTGGTATAGTTTGTCTCAAAGTATACTGTGTTAGCTTTTGCCTTCATTTATGGATTATACCTGCCGACAACAATAAAACTGAGGATCAGTAGGTATTAAAGGACAGAACATTAGAGACAGACTCTAATAATATAAATATTTATAATTTATTGTTTATTTAGGTAGGTATAATCTTAAAATTACATTAAGAAATTAAATATATGCAATGTTTTAATAAATTTATAACTATATTATCTATACATAACGACATTTTTAATCTAAATTTCGAAATCTAATTCTGTTTCACTATCAGAGTCATCATTGAGATTAATTACAATATAATTTATGTTGTTTTGTATAGAAATGTAAAAGTCCTCAATTTTTATAATGTGCTGTACTGAATTTTTCCTGCTCTCAACTGGTATATTAGTAATTAAATTTTTTATTAAATTTATAACACTAGGACTTAAAGTAGGTGTAACATTTTCTGCTCTGATCTTTGATTTTACTTGGTTTTACAAATGCTCTATGGGGTTAAACTTAAGTGATACAGAGGAAGACGTAAGACAGTATGCCCAGCCTGTTCAGCCAAATTATCACCTACATATTGTTTTTCAATTGCATTTGAATTTAGGACTTCCAAAAGTTGCGCTTTTTTTTAACTGAATTCAAAATAAATATCATTTTCTAACAAATATTCCTGGATTTCAGTTTTTGAACTTGATGAAGCTGGTGCTTTGTGTAGCAGACGGCTGTGGTAGCTTGCGTTATCCATGAGAATAACACTGTTGTTTGGAATATTTTTTAAAAGATAATTTTTAAACCAATTGTTAAAAAGTGCTGCACTCGTATCCTCATGATAATTCAAGCTAGAATTCTTAATATTCTTTGCAGACAACAGCAAGCAGTTTGGGACAAATCCGTCTTCTGAACCAGCGTGTGTTTTGGTATTGCGTTTTCCTTTATTTGAAGGTGCTTTCGTCTGACAGATTTGACTGGAATCAACCCATCCTTTAGATACTGTGTCGTGTGTATCGAACCATGTTTCATCAAGGTAAATTATGAATCTATTTTTTAACCTATATATTTTAATTGAAGGTAATTAAATCTCCAAGTGCGTAATCTGTGCGATTCCATTACTACTTGTTCTTTGTCTATTTAACGGTATTTAAATCCCATTTTACAAACAACTCTATGGAGGATGGCAAGGCTAATATTTATATTGGTTTCGTCTTCGTCTAGCTTCTTTTTCAGTTTATCCAAGGTAGGAACAACTCCGCTTTCATAAAAACAATATATTTTCCTTCTTCTTAGGTCCTGATCACTATTGTCTATATGGTGAGATTGAAAATTACTACGTTTTTTTCTTTTGTTTAATTCGTTAAGGCGTAAGACTGTTTCCAAAATACACAATAAATTGTTTATTCCATTATAAAACAGTATAAACCCGTCCATAGAAGCTGTAAAAGTAAAAGACGCATAAATTTGTTTTTCCATGGTTATTAAATCTCAATTTAACGGACTTATCATAGTCAAGGCACTTTAGAATGGAATTTAAAAAACCACGTGACGCAAAAATGTCAAAAAATGACACGTAAGGCGTCATTCTATTCAGAATGGTATATCGGTGGTCCCTTTTAAAATTTAGAAGTACTAGTCAATCATTTCCAGTCGAATTGAAAGTGATTCAAAACAAGTGCATAGGTCAAACGATCCATATTTATATCAAATTCTGACAGGGGTGGATTTACGCAAAGGCTGAGACGGTTAAGCCTAGGGCTTCAAATTTACGATTAATTTTTTAAAAAATGTAATCGTAAATTTAAATGATTTAATTAATGATTTTGCAGAAAAAAAGGTTCGAAGAAAAATGTTAGTATAGTGTTTTGCCTATAAATAAATAATACATAGTTTAAAAAAAGATTTATTTGTTTTTAATTTTAATTTATATTTGGTTGGTTATTATGAGATTTGTTTGTTTTAAAGCATTGTTATTTAATTTGCTGTATTTTTTGTACTTTTGTTAAATTTGTTTATTAAATTCTTATAAAAATTACAAGTAAAGTTTAAATTCTTTTAATGCTAAATTTTTCGTTCTGATATCCAAAAAATATCGACATATTAAGGCGGCAAAAATATATAAGCATATAGGCGGCAAAAAGTTAAATCCGGCCCTGAATTCTGATGTACCAAGTTTTATTTCTTTACCTTGAAAAATAAAGATGTTACAGGCGGGAACCACCTCTGAGAAATCCCCGGTATAACGGGTTTTTTGTTGTAATCCAGTCCACGTTTTCTGGAGTACTACAGAAGGTGATTAATCCTTAACTGTCTGTCATTCAGAACTAGTGTACAATCTTTTACACTTATTTTGCGCACGTTCTCTTATCAAAGGTGTCTTTTAGGATTAGGTGTATAAAAAAAGTGTAAAATAGTGTAAAAGATTTCTGAATAACAAACAGACTTAATAGAGTCTGGAACGTCCCGTAGACACCCATTTTATATAACGCACACTCTATAACTTTAAAAATGCAATTTTAAAGTAAAGACAAAGAAAAATATACCTTACAGTAATAAACTTTACTAACCACATTTTAGATTAAGCTTTTGTCGGCCTGTAAATTGATAAAGTCACCTATATTTAGTTTTATTCTGAAGTTAAAAAGAATTTTTTAAACTATTTTTTGTGAGTGTTTTCACTTTTGTAAAAAAGTACAAAATTTAATTGTTTTCGGCATTGTTTGGTTCGTAGCAGTTCCTTAGAATTTCTTTTTTCTAAGGGTTTATTATAAAAATTCACTTGTGACCCTTATTTTCCAGCAAAATATGGATTTTTTAAGGCTCAATTCTATAAAAAAATAAAATTTAAGATTTTTGGACTTGTGTCACTTTTGAAGAGGGGGCGCGATATATTAGGATTAAAGAACGAAAAATCTCGTTGAGTAAAAAAGTAGACCACGAAACGTTGTGGAATTCACCGTAATTCTGATTAGTTCTGATTTCTGGAAGTTTTTTAAGTGACATGACACGAAGTTTCGGGCTTCTTTTAAAGATTCCCGTCACAAAATTCGTGTCATGGCAACCAAAAACCAAAACTAAGTTTAACTAACCAAAACTACATCTTGAGGTTTTTTCGCTTAATGTGAGATTTCGGTCTGAGATCCTATACATCTAATAGTTATTTAGTAATTAGTGGTTATTTAGGAGGCGAAGATGGCAGAAAGTGAGTTTTTTTAAGAGCGCATCATGCCTCACCTAGTGAAGGACTAACCTTAGAAATAACCAAGGAACTTAAGGTTCTTGTTCCAGTTGTGTGAAAAAATAAAAAAAGATCTGCTGTGGATCTATTGTGACGGAATCCATACTGTTTATCACGAATATTTTTGTACCTTTCCAAATACTTTAAAATTTTACCCCCTTACATTAAACATATTCCAGAATTTTTTTTAGCTTACACTATATTATATATGGTTTTAAACATCGATAAAAGAAATTAAACCTTGTAATTATTCAAATTTTAAAATAATGTTTTATCAAAATAAAATTTTTAAATACAGCAAAAATCCAAAAGCTTTAGAATCAGAAAATATTATTTTTCTTTTTCGAAATACAAAACATCTATATTTTCATAATTCAAAAATATGGTTTTCTACAAACGTGTTAAAAATTCAATTTTTAACACTATCTAGATGCCTTAAAAATGTTACTTTAAAGCACTAGTGCCTTAAAGTAACATTTTAAAGCACTAGCGTTAAAAGTGAAATGTAAAATTTTGAAAGGTAACGTCAAGGTTTATTTATTTACAACTACCCACAACTCACCACAACTAACCACAACTAACATTTATATTAATTGTACAATTCCAACAACTTAAAAAACAAATTCCTTCCACAGTTCTAGCATTCTCCGTAGTTGAGGTGGATTGAACAGAAAAAACAGCATTTTCAGTCAGTAGTTTTGTGGCAATAGAGTTCTTATTTTCCAAGGAATTTTCGATGTATTCTTCAGCAACGGTAGAGAACTTCCACCCCCATGCCTCTTAATTGTCGTCAAATTTGCTTCGCATCGGCAAATAAACTCGCTTAAAAACGGTGAAAACAATGCCTCGTATAGAGGATCGGATTTGGATCTGCAGAAATCTTACTATAGCAGCAGGGATTTTTTCAAAAGAGTTAATTCCGACTGGATTTCTACATTTGCCCTTCGCGTATTTTAGGAAAAGTCTCCGATGTCCTACATTTGCTGGAGGAAAAGCCATATACTTTGGATAATAATCCAAATACATTTTTTCAACGATAGTGAAATTTCGTGGTACCTTGGTTTTAGTATCTCATAATGAACCATTACTGAAGGGCCCATCTTCCAAGTCGTCAAGAGTCAACTGACAAAGCTCCTCCCTGCGACAGGCACCAAAAATTCCCAAAATGGTAACTTTTTTTATTAGAAGGTATTCATCATCAAGTGCACAGTTTAGAAACTGGTCAATTTGCGCTTTGCTCAGAATCTTTGATTTTTTTGGGCTGGTATCCCTCTCCTTGACGCTTTGAATTAGCGATAAGCTTAAAAAATTTACTGATATCCACGTGATTGTTTATGCGTAGCATAGCTTTAATCATTGAATAAGTCGACCATAGCGATGATGCTTTCCAAATCTTCGCTTTTTCTCAAAATACGCAAGGAATATATTTTCGGTATATTTTCCAGCAACATCTTTCTGCTTACACCAATTCGTAAACTTATTGTAGGCAATATTATATTGTATACGAGATTTACTGTGGGCAGTAAATCCAGCGATACTTTACTGGCCGCTTCATCTATCTCCTTAAATGGATCTATGCAACCAATACTTTTTCCTACATTTTCTTCTATTTCAAGTTGATTTAAAGCCAAAACTGACACGGTGTATCAAATTTGAAGTAAACATGCCGTAACCAACCAGCAATAACAACGGTTGTTAGAATCTTCCAATTTTTGAATAATTTAATTTTTAACCGCATTATTGCGTTTGTAGAAAAAATATTGTTTGATATTTGTGTTAAAAGTACGTTTTAAGGAACTCATGTGAGTTGCAACTTCCACATTCGTGCCTTAAAAATGTACTTTTAACGATTATATCAATAACTATTTTTCCATTATTAAAATAGTGTTCAAAGTTAGCTGACCTATTGCCTATTGTCTATTGTCAATTAGAATGGTTTTAAATTCGGGATTCCCTTTTCCTCTCTAAATAATCTGACTTAGTTTCAAGACCTCCGCTGTTTAAGTATAACGCACATTAGATATATCCTCCAAACTTTTCCACCTTTGCCGTATAAACCCCTTTTTACGCTTGAAAACTAATTTGGCTACACCTTTCCCTCTTTCTTGGCAATATTAAAATGGGGCCATTATAGAAAATCCTACCGAGTCCCTTTGTTCCCAAACTAAAGTAAGTTGCGATTCAGTTGGTAATGTCGCTAACTTTCCCATATTGATCCCACCCCGCATTATCCCACGTATAGTTTATCCCACCGACCCCCTTCGGTTCGGGTTATCCGCCACGCATCGCGGAAACGCGAATGTGGCCATTACCAGAGGCGTTCGTTAATAGGAAACAGAGGTAAATAGCATTAAAAGGTGTTTTCTTGTTTCGTACACTTGCGTTTCGTACACTTCGGAAATCTGAAATATTCTCGTTTCGTACACTGAATTATTTAATCAATTTTATGCTTCTCGTTTCGTACACCGACCATTGTGACGACCCAAATAACCAACCAAATGAATACTATATTAAAAATTATTAGAATTTTGTTAATAACCTCTACATAGGGATAATTTAGACAAATTAAAAGCCTTCAGTTTTGGTCGGTCATGGTTAGTTCTGGTTAATTAAAGCGGCTTTTTATTTTCTCAATTATATTTCAGACGTGATAGATCACTAACAGTAGGAACAGTAAACATTTCCATTAAGGCCGCAACTCTGCCAGGGCTTAATTAAACGTATGGATAATTTAGACAAATTCAAAAGCTCTCGGTTCTGGTTGGTCATGGTTAGTTCTGGTTAGTTAAAGCGGCGTTTTATTTGCCCCAATTATATTTCAGACGTAATAAATCACAAAATGTAGGAACAGTTAACTTTTCCGTTTAGGTAGATAGTTAAAACATATATTATTATTTGATTATTTTAATATCACTATTATCCAAATAAATATTTTATATTTCTACATCTTATACGTAAGCAATTAATATTTTGATACTTACAATTAGTCATAAAAGTAGTTTTAATTCATTTTACCATCCTACCTCAGTTTTTGGTGTACAAAGCGAGATGTCGAAAACGGAATAATTAATTATGTGTACAAATTAAGAATATTTGGGGGTAATTTTTGAGGTGTACGAAACGCGACGGTACGAAACAATTATAAATCCATTAATAATATTCGTTGTTGATGCTGGTTGGTTACGGCATGTTTACTTCAAATTTGATACATCGTGTCAGTTTTAGCTCGTTTTAGTTTTTACTTAAAATCAACTTGAAATGGAAAAAATGTAGGAAAAAGTATTGGTAGCATCGATCCATTTAAAGAGATAGATGAAGCGGCCAGTAGAGCATCGCTGGATTTACTGCCCAGGAAATCTCGTATACAATATCAATTAATATAAATGTTAGTAAATAAATAAACGTTGACGTTACCTTTCAAAATTTGACATTTAACTTTTAACACTAGCGCTTTAAAATGTTACTCTAAAGCACTAGTGCTTTAAAGTAACATTTTTAAGGCATCTAGATAGTATAAAAAATTGAATTTTTAACTCGTTCGTAGAAAAACATATTTTTGAATTATGAAAATAGAGATGTTTTGTATATTTCGAAAAAGAAAAATAATATTTTCTGATTCTAAAACTTTTGAATTTTTGCTGTATTTAAAAATTGTATTTGATAAAATATTGTATTAAAATTTAAATAATTACAAGGTTTAATTTCCTTTAGTGATGTTCAAAACCCTACATTATATAGTGCAAATTAAAAAACAAGTTTGTGGAAATATAATGGCAAAAAAGCTTGCTACATTTTAAAATCGAGAACGTAAAGTTAAAAATCTTAAAGTATGTTTAGTGTAATGGTGTAATGCTACGATAATGAAAAAATGTATTAATTCCCTAATTTTAAAGTATTTTAAAAGATACAAATTATACGTGACAGACGGTATGGATTCCGTTACAAAAGATCCACAGCAGCTCTTTTTATTTGGTTCACACAACTGGAACAAGAACCTTGAGTTCCTTGGTTATTTCTAAGGTAAGTCTTTTTCTAGGTGTGGCATGATGCGCTCTTAAAAAAAACTTACTTTCTGCGATCTTCCAAAGCTCAAGATGTAGTTTTGGTTAGTTAAACTTAGTTTTGGTTTATGGTTGGCATAACACGAATTTCGTGACGGGGATCTTTAAAAGAAGCCCGAAACTTCGTGTCATGTCACTTAAAAAACTTCCAGAAATTAGAACTAATCAGAATTACCACAATGTTTCGTGGTCTACTTTTCACTCAACGAGATTTTTCGTTCTTTAAGCGTAACATATCGCGCCCCCTTTTCAGAAGTGACTCAAGCCCAAAAATTTCAAATGTTCTTTTTTTTTATAGCATTGAGCGTTAAAAAACCCATATTTTATTGGAAAATAAGCGTCACAAAAGAATTTCCTTAATTAACTCCAAGAAAAAAGTTAATTCTAAGAAATAATTAAACTGTGTATTTTTTTCAAATTGAAAACACAAAAAAATATTTAAAAACTTCTGCTTTAACTTTAAAATAAAACCAAATATACACAAGTAACTTTATCAATTTACTTGCCGACAAAAGCTTAATCTAAAATGTGTCTTCTTTAAAATTGCATTTTTTAAGTTATAGAGTGTGCGTTATATAAAATAAGTGACTACGGGACGTTCAGGACTCTATTAGGTCTGTGTGCTATTCAGAAATATTTAACACTATTTTACACTTTTTTATAAACCTTATCCTAAAAGACATCTTCGATAAGAGAGCTTACGTAAAATAAGTGAAATTGTACACTATTTCTGAATAACAAACCGCTAGATATTTATTACGTGTACGCCACTGAATACCTAAAATACCTCCAGCTTTACGGATTGAACGGTGCCGCGATCGGCACGGAAACCCTTAATGCCGTCCGCCTGAAACAACCGGGATCCGGGGGTTACAGGGCGAGTTTATGCCTCGTGAAACGCATCTTGCGTTGCGAATTTCCGTCATTAGCGCCTTTTATGCGGGGCACAGTACCGTGTGAGTGTGCGAGGAAAGCGAGGCCTTTTGTGTCACTCGCGTACAAGCGGCCTGAAACACTAATGTGATGATCACAACTGGAAAATGGTTGTTAAAGGGACAAAAGAAACGAGGAAGTAACGTAGGGTCAAAAAGGTCATCGGAACACAGGGATATTAAAAAAGCAGAACGGCAGTAACAATTACTAACGGACAAATAAATAAATTTCTATAGGCTGTCTAACACAACGCGAATTCACACAACCTAGTGAATTTTGATTTTATAATTATTTTAGTTCGCTAATACAAAAATATAGAAAAAAATACAATTTTTAAAATATTAATATTTTTAATAATAAACCTTTTCCGGAAAGAAACCTTATTTCTGAAAATCGTTTCTGCTTTTTGCGATTTTTAAACTATTTCTGCAGTTTATTTAGCATTGTGATTCACCGATCAGCTTAACGTTGCCAGAAATTATGATGAGATCTAAAAGTAACCTTATCCATGGCATAACTGGGTTATAACCCAGTGCGTAATGTGACAGCAGACAGCTAATTTTTCTCAGTAAACCCCTTTCGACAGATGATGTACATCCTGAAACTGCGCATACATGTATGAGATCAACGAGATTTTGTAGAAAACTTTTCTGGAGCAAGACAGCTAACTCAATTTTTAAAAAGTTTTTCCTGTTCTTATTCTTTAGGGTTAAAAAGAAGAGGTCTATTTTTTACAAAAACGTTGTCAAAAGCCACGATCTACAGAAAAAGTATACCTTTTTAATTGTTAAATTATAACGATACAGAGGATGCAGGTAATTTTGTAGAAGTCTGGGAGTTCAAACTAAAATAGTTTGTCTAAGTTATTTTTTCACATTGAATTATTGCGAAAATGCATAGATCCGGAATCACGTGATTACAATATCGAAATGGCATTGGGCTGCCGACAGCCATGTTGAAAAAGTGATAGATCCGCAAGGGTTCCGCAAAAAAGTTGAGTAGGCTGTACCTTATACGAATTCCCTTATTTACTTTTGTGCTTGTGAGATATTTTCAGCCAATATTGTCCAACTAAGAAAAGTTATAGTTTGTTTATAAGAACAAAAGAAAACAGTATTTATAAAAATTATACGCAATTTAAAACGTTATTTAATTAGCATTTTGACGGGATTGTTTTGACTTCTCGGGTGTTCTTCTTTTTTTTCTGTTAAATGTATGTTTTTTTCCTATAAACAAAATTTTATATTTATATATATATATATATATATATATATATATATATATATATATATATATATATATATATATATATATATATATATATATATATTTTTAGATTATATATTTTTTTATAATAATATATATTTTTCTTTGATTTTTGGTTTTAGGTCTGTCAAATGTAAACATTATGTTTTTAGTACTTTATATTGATGACGTTTCGATCATGTTCGATTTTTTTCAAATCTAAAAGTTAGGTTTCAGAAACAAAGTTAGTACAACTAGTGACATCCAAATAAAAAGTAAAGATTCCAAACAATTTAAAGAAAAAATAAAAAACGTCAAACTTCCTGAAAACCATATTCTTATTTCCCTTGATGTTGTCTCCTTATATACCAACATCCCAATATCCCTTGCCACAACAATAATAGAGAAAAAATGGCCAGAAATTAAAAAATTTACGGATATACCCAAAGACGAATTTAAAAATGCAATCGAATTTACTTTAAACTCCACATATTTTTCTTTTGAAGATAGGTTGTATAAACAAATAGAAGGTTGCGCTATGGGGTCATCAATCTCTAGTGTAGTTGCACAATTAGTCTTAGAAGATCTTGAGGAAAATGTACTAAAAAACCTAAAATTTGTAGTTCCATTTTTTTACAGATATGTGGATGACTGCATCACCTCTAGTATCCCAAAAACGAATCAAATTATATTTTGGATGAATTTAACAAATACCACAAAAACTTAAAGTTTACCATTGAAATTGAAGAAAATGCCAAAATAAATTTCTTAGACACAACACTACACCACATGGGAGAAAACATAAAAACCGAATGGTACACAAAAAAAACATGGTCGTCCCGATACTTAAATTTCAATTCCAACCACTCATTTGCACACAAAAAATCCGTAATAATATTATTGGCAGACCGAGTAATCCAACTATCTGATCCCGAATTTAGACAAAAATCAATAAAAAAAGCAAAAGATGCTCTAAAATTAAATAACTACCCAGATCAATTAATCAATAAAATATTTCAAAACAGAATACATAAATTTTATAATTCAACGGAAAAAAATAATAAAAACAAAAAAATATATCTTTCTCTACCGTTTGTAAATGGCCTATCACAAAAATTTCAGCCACTATTTAAAAAACATAATGTAGAAATCTGTCACAAAGCCTCAAACCTTTTATCAAAGAATTTTAGTAGACTTAAAACAAAAACTCCAAAAAACAAAAAAAGTAACATCGTATATCAAATTCCGAGTAAAGATTGCACCGGTGTCAAACAACGCAGTTTTTGGAAAATAGGCTAAAAAGCCACAAATACGACAAAAAAAATGCAACAGCCTTAACGACTCACGAAAAGACAAAGGGACATAATTTCAATTATAATGAAACAAAAATACTTAAAACGGAACCAAACCAAAAAAAAGAGAGTTTATGGAGATGATCGAAACCAAAAAACCCAAATTCCATAAACGATAAAAAAGATATCAACAATCTTAATAAAAATAACGCCCTTCTTTAATAATCAGTTCATTTTATTACTAATATAAGTAGTCCGTTCCTTGTGTTGTGTTGTTAAAAATGTAAATATACACATATTTGTTGATTGATGTTCACTATTATTTTAACGCTCTAGGGTTAAGTTGTTTTTGTGTTTTTTTTATTTGGATGACACTAGTTGTACTAACTTTGTTTCTGAAACCTAACTTTTAGATTTGAAAAAGATCGAACATGATCGAAACGTCATCAATATAAAGTACTAAACACATAATGTTTACATTCTGACAGACCTAAAACCAAGAAATCAAAAAATATATATATATATATATATATATATATATATATATATATAATATATATATATATATATATATATATATAAATTGTTTTCATTTATGTATGTTTCCTACAATTTTAGAATACAATATAAACTGCTGCTTAATTCAATTGTAACCGGGTATTTTTTTGTTAATTTAGAATCGTTATTACTCTTCAAAAATAATAAAAAACAAAATTCGGTTTTTACCATTTCGTAGGAAAATTTTTTGGACAAAGATGGCTTTTCCAATTTTTGAAAAGTTTTTCCTGTTTTCATTCTACAGGCTGTAAAAAAAGAGTACTCCTTTTCACAAAAAACGTTGTCAAAAGCGATGATTTACAAAAGAAGTATTTTTTTGATTTTTAATTATATGGTCTTATTCAGTAGTAGTTCATTCCAAAGAAATTACTTTTTCAGATTTTTGATATCTGCTCCGTTTCTTAAGATATTTTTTTTCAAAAAATTGTTTATATTTCGATAAATAATCATTTCTTAAAGTTTTCGTGAGCGCTGTATATTCTGCATTTAAGATTTATTTTTTCTTTACAAATTTTATATGGACATTTATCTCGAAATATTTTATTAGTTTTTTAAAAAAGTTATCAATGGCGTATTTTACTTGCCCACGGTGATTTGTAATGCAGTTTATTCTAGTGCATTTATCGATTAACTTCAACACATGTTAGCATTTTTTATAAAATGTAGTAATTTTAACAAAAAAATATAACATACAGGATGTTGAAAACTGACTTTCATAATTGATATTTTTTTCTAGACAGCCAGAAGGCTTTCCTTTTTTTGCAAATGAAGCGGAGTTAACCGAAAATATACGATTAGCTGAATTTATAAAAGGTATTTTATAATGATTATTCTTACTGCATCATCTTAATTCATGTTTTAATATTTTTTAAAGTACACTTTAGTTTTTCTTGTTTTTTAAATTACACATTGGTAGGTTATTTGCTATAACTATTATAAGCATACTTATGAAAAATTGAAATCACCTGAAAAATTATCCGCTGCGATAACCCGTTAAATACAGAAAGGACAATATTAAAAAAAAACATTTTTTGAAAAAAAGATATCTTGAAAAACGGAGCTGATATCAAAAATCTAAGACTTTTGTTTTTGGGAATGGACTACTGAATAAAATCTAAACATGCCCTTATCTGGGGTGAAGGGGAGTATAAACCATTCTTACGTAATATTTTACAAGTCGAAATTTCTTATTAAAATCTAGTTCTATTTCGGATGCTGAATGGTTTTCTTCATTCTATAATGTGCACTTCGATTTACATCTTATATGCTTACTTTAAGATTTTTTAAAAATTTACTTTTAATTAAAGTAATAATATCCCAAAGAATAGATAGTTTTTTAACAATAATATAAACATAATCTATATCTGATAGTCATGAAAGAGTATAACCTAAATTGAATCCCGGTCAGAAAATCCCAGTCAATATATTTCGATCGTTAATATTCCATGCCAAAATATCCTATACAAAACAATTCCATGACAAAAATATCCCATACAAAAATAACCCATACAAAACAATCCTATGGAAAAACTTACTGTTATAAAAATATCCTTTTCTTTCCCATTATGTGTAACCAAAACTTACCACAACTAACCATTATATTCCATCTTGTTTTTGCCATAGGATTTTTTACGGGATATTTTTTTATAGGATGTTTTTGTCATGGATTTTTTTTGTTTGGGATATTTTTGTATGGAATATTTTTGTATGGGATATTTTGGCATGGGATATAAATGATCGGGATATATATTTCTAGGATTTTCTGACCGGGCACCACCTAAATTATCTATCTTTGATTTACGTCAAATTGTGAGTTTTGGCGTAACTGATCCTTTTCTGACAACGTCTTATTATTTAGAAAAACGAGATTGAATCTTACGTAAAAAAAGGGAGGGGTTTGAAAAATCTTCTGTACCCTTAGATGGGGGTTAGTGGGGATCGAAAATTGTCAAAATTATCTTTACGTATTTAAGGAATGCACCCTTTCACTATACATTAAAAAAAATTGTGGATCGTCGCTTTTCACACAGTTTTTGTCAAAAAGAGAAGTTTTCTTTTACACCATAAGATATCTTTCTCCAAAATGTTTTTCTACAAAACGGTGAATGTCGCATTTTGTTTTTTAATTTTTTTTAAAGAGTAATAACAATTTACAATTTACCAAATAATGTCCAGTTGCAGTTGAATTAAGCATCAGTTCAGTTAAAACGTCGAAAACAATTTAAACTTAAGAACTGTTCTATGATATAGCTAGTAGCATAAATTTACTGCACATCTGAAACAATGTTGCTCTAACGGTTAGGTAATTTCAATCACCCCAAGATGTAGCTTTGGCCAAATGGGCTTGCATAAGGTATGTGCTTAGACAAAGGGCATTCGAACTGGCATGGCGGCCTAATTTCAACTAATAGAATCCCTGAGGGAAGCTGAACACAGCGGGATAATTTAGCGACAACAACGCATTTGGAGATCGCGAGTTCAATAGCCCGCGACTGACCCTCAGGGCTCCTTAGTGGTCCTTATTGCCAGGTCGGCTAATAGATTCCCGTTGGTCCTTGCGACCTTTTGACCTTTGTCAGACCAGGATAGGGCTTAGAAAACGGGTGTAGGTATTGTAAGTATTTATGTAGTTTTATATTTTAAATATACACTAAAAAACACAACACAAGCTTTGATTTAATTCTAGTGATGCCACCGTAACGAAATTCTCGTCGAAAGAAAATGTCTCTCTCCTGTCTTTGGAGAATGCTCTTCTTTTGTTCGAGAGACCACTCTCTCTCGTCTTGTTTGGTTTCTCTCGTTAAAAACATATGATTTATGTAAAAACATGATTTATGTAAAACTCGTTTTCAAAAGTGAAAAATGATAACTTTTATATTTCCGTATATTTTAGGTTTTTAAATTTTAAAAGGGCAGATTTAAAATAATAACCTCTCTTGTGTTTTAAATTAATGGCATTTTAAATTTAAACCAAAAGTGGTACTTATTTTTTAAAAAATATATAGAATTTTAAAGCTCATAAAAAAAGAAACCATATTCCAGGTGTTTCACAGAAGAGGTTGTAACTTTTTTCTTTTAAACGATATCGAAATTGTGAAGATATGTCTTAGACATTCAACTATATTTTTACATATCCTTTATTTAACCTTTGTTCTATCTAAAAATAACACGAAATTTAGTTTTTTAAATAAGACTGTTCAATAAGACACTCTGTACGTTTTTACCTTTCTAGAAGTAGAGTTAGTAAATTAAACGTATGCACTCTCTTCTAACTTAAAAAAAAATAGAAATAATAATTATCTGACGCAGTAAAAAAGGGGAAAAGGTCTCCTCAATCCTGAAAGGCTCTTCTTAGGATGGAATCAAGAATGCGTTGTGGCAAAAGTCAGTACTAAGCTCGAGTATGAAATAAGTTCGTGAGGGACCGCGTCATGCCAGACCTGGTCAAAAGCTTTAAGTAAGTCAGATAAAAATTCTTTTAAATAATTTAAAATTGTTATTTAGCCTAAGTGAAATAAGATTGTACCATAGACATAGTTTATTTAACAATACTCAGAA
Source organism: Listronotus oregonensis (assembly GCA_019359885.1). Taxonomy (NCBI): domain Eukaryota; kingdom Metazoa; phylum Arthropoda; class Insecta; order Coleoptera; family Curculionidae; genus Listronotus; species Listronotus oregonensis. Next base: position 90,229 of record JAHBCN010000812.1, on the reverse strand, counting down.
ATTCTTAAATCGTTTTTTGGTTAGCATTTATTCACAACAACGTATAGATTAGACTGGGGCAATTCTAAAGGTTTAACTACAAACGCTTTACCAGGTGGGGGTATATTGATGAGTTAAGAGTAGGATCTGGCCTTCATTATAAAAAAGGAAGATGACCAAAAATTTTAAACAACAAATTTTTTAAAAAACTCTCATAAAATATTTATTAGACTGTATCCAATCCAATACGATAAAACGTTAAAATTCTAAGAAATTCACTACATTATAATGAATTTTAACAAACCTTTTTATCTATTACGACTCTGTTTGAAACCGCGAAATACCCTCCCAGGTCATCTTGTCCTATCCGTCCACTGCATTGCTGATGTGAGATTAGATTCGGACCGACCGATCTGCTTGCCAGCCCTTAGCGTGCAGATCATGGATAACAAGGTGACAGAAAAGCGGAAATAGGATAGTACATGTCTGTACTATAAGATAATTCGTTTTAACCGTATTTCAATGTTAAATCATCCTATTCAGACCCTAATAATAACATTGACAGATTTTTTTTAGTAACAAAAAGCTTAATATCCTTTTCTAGTATAACAAGCCTCTACCAAAAGACCAGATCGAGCCTTATCTGCCTGAAAACAAAAGAACTGGATCAAGAATTAACTGCAAGAAAACAAGAGTTGTTGGATGTACGAGGTGGCAGCCATGCTTTCGATGAAAACTTTTTACAAAAATAACAAAAATCGAGATATGTTTACTCTCAGAATGGTCGATCAAAAAAAAAGCTTTTTTCTTCTTTAGTTGCTCCTAACCTTAATCGTATAGTAAAAATGTAAAAAGATATAACTTCCGTAATTAAATTTCCTGTAAGATAAGCTGGGCTAGAAAAAGCAAACGCTTGTTGCAAAGTAGCAATAGCCACAAAAAAGAAAAAAAAGTAGTTTTTTGCCATCCATTTGTAACTTTTAAGGCGTTAATTACATTCATATCAAGCTTACAAAAGACACACATTTTCTCACAACAAATCAAAGAATGTGTCATTTGATTAATCATTTTTTCCCAAGAAAAAATTTACGAAAAACAAAGTGTCAAATATATAATATATCTCCTTTATTATTCATCCGGTCAGAAATATTTATATAATTTTTTATGTAGAGAATTTAAAAGACTGTATTTTTTGTTTTATAATTTTTTTCCTATCGCTTATAGTTTTGGAGATATTAACGATTATTTTTAAAATTTAAAACGTCAATATCTCAAAAACTATAGAAGCTAGAAGAAATTTTATTTGACATAAATAAGGTATTTTACGGAGGCTTTAATTTAGGTTATATAATCTTTTCGCTTAAATGCAATACTTTACGAATTATAATCAATAAATCAAATTTAGAAGCTAGAAGAAATTTTATTTGACATAAATAAGGTATTTTTCCAAGACTTTTAATTTAAGCTATATAAACTTTTCGTCTAAAAACATCAAGTTAATATTTTACATGTTTATTAAAAAGTGTTTCGTAAATTTTTTTAAGCGATGTAGTTAATTTCTTTTCTAGGTATATTAGAGATCTTAACCTTTCAATTTTTTTTTTAATATAAATCGGATAATTTGGACCCTCTTGGTAATTGTTTAAAGTTCTGAACAATTCTTTTTACATATTTTTTTAAACAAAAAAAATATGTCTAAACCAATAAAAAAACTTCTTATTTCTCTAAAATTATTTTATTATTAAAAAAATAAATATAAAATACTAGTTTCATATGAACCATGTTCAAAAGTTAATATTTGTTATTGTTTGTAGATTCGCCGTATACTCCTACTAGTCCAGTAAATAAAGGGACAAAGCTGTAAATAAATCTACTCAGTTTTCCTTTGTGACGCAATTCTTAAGTTTTTGGGGATGCTTTCGAGCGAAAAAAAAGTTTATCAACATTAACAGGTGGGAAAGGGCTAAAAATGGCCCCTCAAGGCCCGAAAAATGGGTTTCCCGCTAATATATGCCAAAATATGCGAATTGGAAAATTTTTGTTAAGACAAAAAATGATCGTCTACAAAAATCGTTCTTATAATTTTTTGCAAAAATCGATAGTTTTCGAGATAACGGGGTCCAAAAGTTCCCTTACTTCAGCTGCCGCTCTACCGCTAGAATGCCGCTATTTTCATGGATTCACTTATAAGCGGGCGGACGAATTGTTTCATTACTCGGGCAATAATGCGTACATTTTTTAATCATTCAAAGTTCATCTAAATGGGAAAGCCTGTACCTATTATTGCATATGAGTTTGGGTCCATTCTGATTTTTCTAGAATATTAAAAAAAGGGCTCAAAGTTTTTTCTTACAATTATTTGGGAGTATCTCATTAATTTATTGATATTTTTTGGAAAAATGGTTGTTATTAACATTTCTTTTTTATAATGAGACCTTAGCAAGTGTTCAATAATCCCAGAAAATTTCCTTTACCATCTCTCTTGCGTTTTGATAAAAAATTGTTTTGCCCATCTGCATTTTTTAGCTTACTACCACATCTATCCAGTGTGGAACGTTATGGATTTTTTAACGACCGTTTTAGCAAACAATATTGGTGTTGCGAAAAAAATGGTAGGGACCATTTTTATAGATTTTGAGGTGATCTTTATTTTTTGTTCAAACAAAAATTCTCTAATTTTGGCATATATTTGCGGGAAACTCATTTTTGGGACTTTGGGGCGCCATTTTCAGCGAGTTTCCACGTCGGAATCGTGATAAACTTTTTTTCGCTCGAAAACATTCGAGAAGACCTAAGAATTGCGCCACAAATGAAAACTGCACAGATTTAGTTACAGCTTTGGGTACTTTCGAGTTTTTAGTTGCTGGACTATATCAACCTTGATAGCTTGTGTCTTTGACGACCAATTTTATTGACTAATTGCTAATTATGACATATCGAAAAAGGTGTCTTTTCGAGTACTTTTAAACCGTATTTCCAGTAAAACCCAACGCCGCCCAAATCATCTGATATTTTTATTTTTGAAAAGACGTTTGAAAGCTTGAAATTTCTAGTATAATTTTAATTTAAAAAAATCAAGTGTCTAAAGCCCATATTTGGACTTAACCCAATCTGCAAAACTGTTTATAAGCCGCGTTAAATAAAAAGAATGTTTTTTTATTACACGCGTCTAAAATAAAGTTCCCATCAAAATCCTTAACGTGGGTTAAAAAAGAGCTTTTTCGAGACCCGGAGAATAAGGGTGCCCGCCAAATAATAGCCCGCGATTCGACTCATCTGGCCCTCGTATGGGAAAAACCGGTGCTGATCCGCGTAAAGGATCGGATTCGCGACCCTCTCCATCCTTCAATCCTTTCCGCGACAAAGGAAGCCCCTTTTTTCTTATTTTTGTTCTAGTTTTCGGTCTAGGACCGGCCTATTGTCCGCCGATGCTGCTTTTAATACATCTAGATTACTATTTGTACAATGAAAGAAACGAATCGAATCTCCCTGGGGAGCTTTTCTGTCCTTTTCACTGACGATTGACAGCGGTTTTAGCTGTGCTGGTATCTTTTTGTTAAAAGTGCACTGCAGGCAGAATTATTTGATAACAATAAAAAGAGATTTATTTTATTGGTATGGTATAAATATTGCTTACTGAACCAGTACCTATGTAAAAGTTGGTTTAACTAATTAATAAAACCTTGTGAATGTACTTAGTATTAAGAGTGTAATAAATGGGTAAAAATTAACAGCCTATTTATATTTGACAGTCAAATTTTTGTGTAATTTCTATTCTTAAAAAAGTACAGACCACGTTAAAACTGCTAAAAAACAGACTATGCAGGTTATACAAGGTCGGAACAGCCGATTATCTGCGTTGTTCACGAAGTATTTTTTAAATAGGTATGTTTGCTTATACAGGGTGCAAGCATTTTTTTGTGTACCACATTTTTTTTTGTTTGTCAAAATATGCAGGTCAAATGTTGTACGAACGCCACTGATGGAAATAAAAAAAATGTAGTACACTCTTCTTAATACATAGTACATTTGTGCCAAATTTTATTAAAATATTCAAAGTGGTATTACAGATATTAGTAATAAATTATTTATTTTTGAAAATTTTACCACCCTGTATCTCACAAGTTAAGACGTTTAGGACATACATTTATATGAAGTTTTCTTCTTAAAATGGACCCAAAAATTGCTTCCCTAAATATTGACGTACAATTAGAAAACACCCTGTATAATGTAAAAAAAATACCAAACATGATATTTTATTTCTCGTAAACAGTTGATCTTATCGATGTCAATCAAGAATACCTTTTTTTAGTTTAAGGTTAAAGCTACCCAAAAATAATATTGTTGAGCCTTTATCATACAGGGTGTTAAAAAAATGCTATTATTGTGTCAGAGCTAGTCCGTCCCTGGCAAACTAAATAAGCCAAATATGATTTAATGGGTTTACTTCAAGAAGACTTATTCAGTAACCATCGTATTAGAAAAATATAAAATTACGCCTAGTATTTTAAAAGTTATTTAAACAAAAACGATTTCCAGGGGCGTCCGTTATGTACCTGTATCTCCGTAGGAGAGGGTCATATGAAAAAAGTTTATGTCATGATATTTTTAGGTTTTCCGATAGATTGCCCCCATATTCTGGGACACCCTGTATATAGCAAACATAATTTGATTTATTAATCGCAATGTCATTTTTTTCGACTTTCGATTTAGCCTAAATTATTCCTTTTTTTTTTAATGCAACTTCTTGTATATTTTATTGTTATCGAATCAAGAAGTGATTAAAAAATTAAAATAATATATACTTTTAGCACATTGCTTAACCTTTAAAAACATTGACCTGTTAGTTGCTACGGCTAAACCTAATAAAACAAATCGACAAGTCTTTTATAACATAAATTGGAAAATAAATTGAAACTATTAGGCACTTCCGGTTTAGTCGGAAATGATTGTAGCCTTTTGTTTTAACTGCTACGCCCAGTATATTTTATTCTTATCGGACGCAAAACAAAAATCTACATTAGGAAAAATTTAAATTAGTCTTTTTTTTAATTTAAAAAGTAATAAAAAAATCAAATAAAAAATACTTTTAGCAAATCGCCTTACCTTTAAACATATTGACACATTTACATATAGCAAAACCTAATAGAAAAAATCAATTTATTTTCACAAATTTTTAATGACTTTAATTGGAGACTAAATTAAAACTGTTAGTTTTTTGAAAGGTAATTAAAATTATTTCATAATTTTTATTTTTATTTTTTTGACACTTTTTAAATAAAACAAAAACCTTGATTATAACTTTTTCTAATGTAGTTTTTTATTCTGGGTCCGATATCAGTACAATATAGATTTTACTGATATCGCATCTAAAAACACAAAGATAGGATCATTTTTGGCCAAACCGCCAGTCGACAAAAAATAATATAGCGATTAATAAATGCATTAATGTTTGTTATATAGGCATATCGTGTTAAAATAAATAGCTTCATAAATAATGGAGTTAATCGACCGATCTCGGATTTTTTACTTATCCTGTATATACAGTATGTTCTAAATTGAGAATATATATATTGGTATCTTAAAAATCATCAGAAATAGGACAGTCAAATAGGAGAAGTTTTTTTGGGACGTAATTAATATACATATATATTATTATTTTATACAAAGGAAAAGTAATACTTTAAAAGTAACTGTTTCTCCAAATAAAATATGCTGTTTTTTCTTCAAACGTCGACAAATTAATACAAAAACGTATAGTTGAATCAATATAAAAATGAAAATTCGGTTCTCTTTGAAAGGAAAAAAACATAAAAAGTAGCCGAAAAGATTTAATTTGAACTAGCGACCGCCTTTGCTTTTTATAATGTGCCGCTTCCCGCACGTGTCTGTAATAATAGACCATATAAAAAGCCGACAATAAAAATTAAAACTTTTTGCTACTTTTTATGTTTTTTTCTTTTCAAAGGGCACTGAATTTACATTTTAAAAATGATCCGACATATCTTTTTAATAATAATAATTATTAAAGATAAGTGGGTTTGCAAGGCTTCTTAGACCGGTGTCGGTAAATAGTTGCTATAGAATTTAACATATAAAGCTGTCAGTGGACACTGTCAACAATATATATTTTTTTTAATTGCGTCTCCGATTGCGTTTTAATTCCGTTTTAATAAGCAGTTATTAAGTAAGTTCGATCAAATAATTATAAAGTAATACATAGTTTTGTTTTTAGTTTAATAAATATTGAGTTGTTAACGCTTGTTTTGTTGTTTGTTTGTATTTATAATGCTATGATAGCACTTTTTCCTACGCCGGCCGAAAAGTGAAAAGTAAACCTCCGGCGGAGGAAAAATGAAACTTCGAGGTTCCCTACACAGTCAAGTAATGACATATTTACTAACGTTTGAAAAAAAAATTATTTCTTATCGTTCCGATGGATCAGGTATGGCGCATAATTGTCGCCCATCTCTGCCCGAACCTAATCTGCCCTGCTTTTAAACCGCTCATCTCGGCCCAAGGATATATTTAATAAATTTATCACAAGATGTTACGAAACCTCGTCGTGCCTATTTCACAATATTAGGAGCAGGTACGTAAATTTTAACGCAAATTAAAAGCAAGTAAATTTTAATTTCCTTTTACAATATTACAAGTTACCTAAGGCTACATTATTTGATTAACTAAATAGAACTACTTGTCTTAATTTTGTCTCGGATTTAACGCACTTTGGATATCAAAATACAACTAAATTTTTTTACCTTTATCTACAAGATATTACCTACAATAAAACACTTTGTTGGTAAATCCCATAATCTAATAATTAGTCCTAATTCCAAGAAGGTTTTATTGCACATCGGAGTAAGTTAGGCACTTTTCAAAGGGCATTAAAATCGTATTACGTCATATAAACTTTTAGGGTCGAGTTGGACGAGGCTCGTTTTATTTTGTTGGTAACCTAGTCATGCTCGCGTCGCGCTTTTAACCTACTCTGTTTAAAAAATATTAAAATAATATATATAAAATATTGGTTACAGTAATAAAATGTGTACTAATTGTCCATAAACCACATTTTGTGTACATTGTGTACTTTTTGCACCCAACCTACTATGGGTTATTTTTTGGCAATGCAATAGATTGGGTGAAATAAGTCCACAAATTGTGCATAATAAGTCTCCAAAATGATTAGACAATTTTATGGACAATTAGTACACATTTTGTTATCGTAATCATTTCATGTTTTTAAGAATACCCTAATAGTAATATCCCACCGCTGTGTTCACACGTCGTTGTCGTGGTTGGGCCCAGTAGGATCTTTTGAAACATACGCTAGAGTTGCTGGTTATCGGCAACTCTTTTGGCTAGCGTATGGAACGGGATCCGAAGCTAAGATGAACACAAGGCTTAACTCAAGGTGTTAGCATCCCGTGCTGATGAGTGAATGACATCTATGCCTTAAACAGATATCTCCAACGGTGACGGTGCCTCTGAGATACAGGGCGACCTCCCAGAGTATCTAGCCTTACTGCGGTAATGCGGGGCTCTGCCGTGATGGACTATTACTTCCCTAGCTCCAAACAAAAAGCGGATAGAACCGCTTTCATAGGAAAAAAGTGACAAAGGTGCGCTGACCGAAACAGATAAATCCGTTTCGAGAGGTGCCACCTAAGGTCACAAGCAAACAAAGGTGCGCCGACCGAAACGGGTGAATCCGTTTCCAAAGGTGCCCCTGAAGTCACCGGCGCCTGATTCACAGGGAAGGGCTAATCCATCACGAACAAACACGTGCTTAGGAAGGGATCCCTGAATCCAAACAGAAGGCGGACAGAACCGCTTTTGTAGGGAAAAGGGTTCCCTGGCTTTAAACAGAAAGCGAATAGGACCGTTTTCATAGGCTAAGGCCGGAGATGCGGCCTCAGAAGGAACATCTGATTCCTGTAACAAGGACCTGGTAGCTGGTCATACTCTCCAGCAGACTGGGACACCAGAACACATTGTGCTCGTGTCCGGTAGCGACACGAGTAAGAGGTGATGTAAGAACTCTCTCCCAATCTGATATCGGATTCATCAGAAGTCTGATCCTATTGGAGAAAATATAAAAAGGTGTGAGCCACAATAAACCGAGCGGTCGTAGTGGAGGGCATAAAAAGTCCACTCACTTTAAACCTAACCCTAACCTAATAGTAATATTGTTTCAAATATAGATATTAAAATTATAGTAAGACGGAAAATAGAGAAACACGTATAAGTAGGGCAAAAGCGCATCTCTTTCTATTTTTTTAATTTTTTATATTTATTTGATAGTCTACGAAGTCTCAAGGCCTAAGTGTACCATGCCCGCCTTAAGTAAAGTTGGAGGAAGTTTCTTAAGACGATACGAAGGAAAAGGAAACACCTTTTCAGGCAGCAGGTTCAAGAGTCTAGATACTCTAGGGATGAAAAAACAAACTAAACAAAATAGTAAGATCGGAGCCACTCTAGATGAAGTGTAAAAGGATGCATAAGAGTTGTACAGGGTGTCCCATTTTCAACATTCTTATAGGGTATCTCCGCTATTGTAAAAGCTAATATTGTGCTCTTTTTGGGTCATACCTATAATGGTAAAAATTAAAATTAAGAAGTTTTCGCTCGCTTAAGAGATACGGTGAAAAATAAAAAAATGTTAATCTCAGAATGACCCTATATTTTCTAGTTAAAGAGGATACAGAAAAATGTCTTATACAAAAGTTTTTTTTATATTGATTGTTAAATAATCTGCCGTTTACAGAATTAATATACATGGTCAGGTAAAAAGCTATCGGACCTAACCTATTTTTTTTAAATGGAACACCATGTATATTTTAATTTAAAAAGATAGCATATTAAATTATCTTTTTAAAAATATAGCACACCATGGATGATATTGGCTTTCTATGCCACTGTATTACTCTAAACCACAGTAGGTGGTAGAGGAGCTTTCCTCGCCTGAGGCGGTACCACCCCACTTGCCCTTTAAAGGACTCGTGAAGTCTTAGTACGTTTCGAGTTCTGGGCGGTGAGTCAGTTTTCCTTCTTCCTCCTCCTTCTTTCTCTTTTAGTTTTCCTTCTTCCTCTTCTTTCTTTTTCTTTTCCTTTCTCTTTTTTTCCACTCTTCTAAAATTTGGAAATAATGATGATGGCACACCCGAACGTAATGTTATCCGGAGGTAAAATACCCCTCCATTCGGTTCTCCGGGCGAGGGGTACATTTGGGGGGCCACCATCGAAAAGTCTGATATCGTTTACAAATATATGTGGGCTTAACTCTAACGTGAACTCTGTTCACCATTATCTTCAATCCTCCAAACCCCACATACTATTTCTTACCGAAACCCAAATAAGTCCCAAAACAGCAACCAACCACCTCCTTTTCCCAGGTTATGAACTCATTTCATCTTTTCGACCCCATGCAATACCTCCTATACAAGAAAAGGCCACGGGGCTTTGCGCGTGACGTCATCACATTTAGGCCTAAAATATTTAGCAGGAATAGGAATTATTATGTTCAAGTTTGTTATATTATGTAAATTTTCATAATGTTATTAAGGGTTTCCTGTTTAAACGGGGCTGCCAGAACGTGAACTGAACCCTTAGCCGCACCCCATTCGATTTTTTTCGGGAAAACGAAATTTCAAAGCAAAAACCCGATATTCCTATACACGTAATATTGCAGATTTTAGCGTCATTATCGGTATAGTGTCACGAATGGGGTTTACTGTCATAATTGGGGTTTACTGTCATAATTGGGGTTTACTGTCATAATTGGGGTTTACTGTCATAATTGGGGTTTACTGTCATAGTTGGAGTTTAATCATACTTCTTATCTAGGTGCTCTTTTAAAATAAGAAAGAGGGCTACGAGACTATTTACTAAAGGTTTGTAGTTTTCTTTTCCTAGTTTTACTCAGTTGATTATGATTATTTTTAGAGCAATAATTTTTAAGAAATGTGTTAGAAATGCTACTGAGAAAAATTTTTGTATTATCAAATTTTATATGCTCTTTGCATTTCTCAAAAGGAGTTAAAAGTTCATGTTTACATAGATACTTTAAGAGCATTCATCATCAGCTGATCAAATTCAAATCGTGCTTCGACGGTAATAAACGAACAACAGACCGTGTGGTGACCACTGGCAACAATGTACGGTCGCTATGCCAACCGCAACAGACGATTATTTCTGACCAGGGTCGGCTTTAGGTATTTTTTACATATAGGTTTTTATAAATAATAAACAATAACAAGCATGTGTAACAAAAGGTTTTTTTTAATTGATTTTTGTTATTTTTATTACAGTTATACAGCGTAAAGTATGAATTTCCATTATTATTTACGTTAGCTCTTATTTTTATGGGAAACACTCAAAGGTCAATTTAATTATTTATTCCTACTTTAGAACTTAATTAAATATCTATTTTTTTACTGACAGTTGAAAAAAAAGGTACAGTGACGGAAATAAAATTTCGTACACTTAGGTTAACATTTTATGTCAATTTTGAATATTTTGGTAAATTTGGCTTTTTACCTTTTTCTCACCTTAATTAATATTCAATAAAATACATGACTCCAAAATAAATATATAGTTTATTTTATTCAAATATTAAAAAAAAAACACTGGCTTAATATTTCAAAGCGGCACCATTTTTTTCCACTAATAAGTTTAAACGTGTGGGCATTGATGCAATCAGCATTTGTGCATGGTGAACATTGTAATTATTCCAGGTTTCTTCAATTTTATTCCACAAATCATCACTGTTTTGTGGATGGAAATCATTGTTCTTGTTAATTTCCTTTACAATATATTCCCAAACGTTTTCGATTGGATTGATATCAGGGCTTCTTGAGGGCCAAGGTAACAATGAAATGTTATTTTCCAGTAGCCAGTCCGATATTCTCCTTGCTGTATGGACGGGGCAGTTGTCATGCTGGTATATAATTTTTTTTTGTTCAAATATATTGTTTACCGATGGCAACATAACATTTTGGAGTATGTGTATATAAGCTTGACTATTAAATCTTTCTCGAATACGGTGGCATATGCCTAGCCCTCTGAAGTCATACACCCCCATACATTAACAGAAAATCTTCCACTTGTTTTAACATGTTGGGTATATCTTTCTTCGTACCGTGTATTTTGCGGCCTATACACTCTAATCTGCCCGCTATAATAAGATTGAAAAATCTTCTCATCGGTTAATACTACCCTTTCCCAAAAATCCATACCTTGCGGTAAATATTCCAGTGCAAACCCCATTCTTTGCTCTTTATTCATATCGGTCAAAAATGGCTTTTTAGCAGCTACACTGCTTCTCAATTCCGAATTTTTCCTAATACGATTTCTTGTCGTTCTTACTGTCCCAGGAAAATTAGTTTGGTTGTGTGCTTCTACAGCTGTCTGAAATGGATTGTTTCGCAAAAAATCTATCAGATCATTATCTTCATTTTCGTTTGAAATTTTTCTTCTACCACTTCCAGCCCTTCTCTCCAATGATCCTGTATTTTCCCATTTAGTTCTGAGGCTTTGAATAGTGCTTCTTAGTTTCCCAACTTGCTAAGCTATTCTTCCCAGAGAAACACCTTCTTCGAATAGAGTAATTACTCTCGCCTTCTCTAGTTCATTCATTTTCCAAAATTAAAAAAAGTAAAATAATATAATTTTGAAATGTGTGACAGATAACAATTTGTTAAGTAAGGTATATTTCCAGGTGATCCAGGTACGCAAAAGCCAACATCACACTGGGAAAAATTAGGTGTACGAGATTTTAATTCCGTCACTGTACATACGGCTTACAATACATCATTTAAAAGCTCATATTTCACACAGTATGCTCCTATATTTGGCACGATTCTGTCAAGCTATTTGAAAATGTGACCAACCATATTTTGCAATTCAATAAGGTCTTTTTCACTGAGCGACATTTTTAGTTTATTAAGAAAACTTTTCTAGTTTAACGTAAGTTCTATTTTCATATTTGATATTGACATTTTATGTTTGTGTAATTTGTTTCCTTTCCATCAGGTATTTAAAAAAGTGCAATTATAGAAAATTTAAAACAAATTATAACGTATTAATATAACAGCAAACTTTAAAAAAGTTTAATTATAAAAAGACAAAACAAATTATAAAATAATACCACGTAATAAAATAACAGAAAATTTTCATAAACTTTAAAAAAGTACATTTATAAAAAGATTAAAATTAATTATTATAAATTAATATCACGTAATAATATAAATAACAGCAAATAAACTTCAAGAAAAGTGCAATTATAAAAAAAATAAGACAAATTATAAAATAATACCACGTAATAATTTAACAAAAAATAGACTTATATAATAATACTAGCTGCAAAACCCGGCGTTGCCCGGCTCGAAATACATCGCACGCTTAATGATTGTACAATCAATGTATCACCAAAGTAGTATTTCGCACCCTAGATACAAAAATAACCATTTTACCTGTTCGTCTGCATAGCACTGCTAAAACTATGGTTAGACTTTGTTGATCCTATATTTTGTTTCCTGAAAATTAATTTTTGTATTTTACTTATAGTATTAATAGTAGTCGAAAAATCATATTATAAATGGGCTTGCCATACGTCCGGATTTATTAACCATGTCAGGACTTGTAAATGCGTCCGGATTTTGAATATTTGCGAGCACTGCAGCGCAGCCAGTCGCAGCGCGTTGCCTGTATTTTGTTCAGTAAGTAGTTTTACTTTTAGTTTGTCTAATTTCTACAACCATTTCAGTTAGGTAAAATAGCAGAAAAAATTTCGAGCACGCGTTTCACAATGCTAGGATCTGATGGACCGTCCGGACATTACTCTAATAAATTATGGCAACCCTAATTATAAACCTTTCATAACAATAATATCCCAAATACCGTTTTTTCATAGCAAGTCGTCTATTTTTCCGACTTGTTGACAGACATAATCGTTTTCTATCACATTCATTTTCTTTATTTTTAGTCCGTCCCATCTTCAAAAGGCAAATCAAATTAACAGGCACGCTAATAATAACAAATATTATTTTAATCTGCTAAAAATAGACATGAAAATCGCTTCCCATGCCACCTGCCACCACGTCGACATCCTATGAGGGTTGCTGCGTTGCCAAAATGTTTTAAAAATCTAAAGGTTTCGTTTTTTTTTCAAAAATTTATTAATTACGAAATTTAAAAGTTTGACAAAAAACTAGGGGTTTATTTAAAATTTTGGTCTCTTCATAAATTATGGGGAAAATGGTAAACAATGAGGGAAAGTATTTAAAAAAATAAATATTACACAATAACAAAACCAAAAGTTTTTTTTTTAAATTGGTACTTCTCAATACCTTTCCCTCATTTGTCGATATAATTAGAATATATTTCCAAAATTTTGTTTAATTTCGTTCGTTAGTTTTGGTGCCATTCTTTAAAACAAAATAGCTTGTAAACAGCAGGTATGAATCCTCTTAAGAGCAATTGAGAGAGAAACGACTTTTTATTGTAAATATCCAAAAAAGTGTCTTCAAATTCATCAATTAGTTTTTTAAATATAATGTAAGATACCAACACCATATTTACTACTTTTTCACGAGGATATAAAAGACGCCCCCGACTTAAAGATTGTATAAGATTGTAAGAATCTTCTACAATGCAAGGTTCATTTAATGTTAAATTATCCTTGCAAAACTCACAGTTGATTTTTTTTAAAACAATGTAGCAGCAGTATCCACCCAAATAAGTTATAACTGGCATTTCAGATCTGACAGCTTCAGAGTCTGAGTCTTGAATTACAAGTTTGGATAACAAACTATCAATCTGGTCAGCATAACTTAAAGAGGTATCTACTTGGGATTCGCTGAGGGTGTCATAATCTGATTCAAAGAATTCATTTATATTAATATTTCCATAATGTCTAGATTTTAGTGACAGTACAGATTGAATTCTGAGCCTTTTTTCTGACTCATATAGTTGGCGAACTGAGATATGGTAATGGCCGCCAGCTAATTGCCTGTATTTTCCAAAACGCCCTTCCAATGGATCTGTTTGAAATTTGCCTAGTAATACATAATTCATATCTAATTCTGTTAAACAATATTTAGTAACTTCAAGAAGTCCAGTGATGGTGTGACTTAATGCAGTGTGTGTCTGCCGAGTTAAGTTATTTGGAAAATTAGATGTTTTCCAAGTATCTAACCAATTTTGCATTTGATTTAAGAAATAAAATTTAGGATCTTTATTGGGCTCAGCTAGTATTGATTTGTGAAAGGTTCCTGGTACTTATCTAATAAATGTTTTCCCTTAAGGGGAGTTTTAACGTTAACAATTTTCCACCATGTCCATATAATGCTAATAAAGTCTGCTGTGTCTTGTGAAGAAGATAAATTATTAAAAGGGCCTTTTAGAGCCTCGATAACAAAAGGATTAAATATTTTAAGGGATAATTTGACATTTTGTCTTTCTATAGATGATGGATATAAAGCCTTTAAGCTAAGTGAATAGCCATGCTTTAGTAATTTCTCTCTTTCCAATTCATGCAGTTTTTTGACAGTAGAAAAGGCGGCACATTTTTTTTACCTGTCTCAAAATCAGAATATGAAAGAGTTTGATCGGGTTTCAATTAAGCCAGTTATTAAAAATACATTTTAATAAATGAACCGTGTCAAAAGGTAAAATAGTGGTCTTTCTGGGTCTATAGGATGTGGAAAAACTATTTAAGTTCATTTAAGTCTGAAAAAATTACTCATTGCTTTACTATTTATTGCATTATTTCACTAATTGTACAAAATACTAGGTATCCAATTTCTTCTAAATTTTCATTATAGTTTTAATAAACTGATATAACATTTCCGAGTTTACTGTGGACACAAGACATATATGAATAACTTCTTTAAGACTTGAGCAAGGACTAGTTATCATGAATGCTACTGCGGATGATGCTACACTATTATTATTTACTGCTGTACCTACAGTATTACCTGCTTTATAATCCAAATAGGGTTCAATATGAATTTCATCAAATAGTAATATAACATTTTTCTCTTTATCTGTTAAATAATGGAAAATGTTGCGAGCATAGGTTAAAAAGAACTTTCTTTCATCAATATGGGGATCTGTTAAAAATGTGGTTCAAATATTTTTTACTTGTCGGGATGAGGTAAGATAATCGGAGCATGGCTACGTAAATATTTATAAGCATGGGGACTTATAGTAAACAAAATTGAACATAAAACCATGGTACTAGGTGAATATCTATATCTTTCCTTTGGTAAACATAACAACCTTAACTGTTCTGACACAAATTTTAGATTTTGAGTTTGTTCATCAGCCCCTTTTAAATTTGAAAGAATATTTATAACAAAATTTAGGATCTTTTTGTTGTCAGATTGGTGCTTGGTTTGGTATGAATTAGACTCATGGTATGGTATCGAACTGGGTATGCTACTCGAAGGCTCGGTAGAGTTCTCGTACTAGGACCAAAGGGAACTGACATCATTGTATTATCAATTGCATCAATAACATTTCCTAAATCATCCAAATTGTCAATTTTAAAAGGAGACTTTAAATTAGTTATTGAAACACACACAGACTGGCCATATAAATATGTCTCTAAGTTTAAGTTCATATGAATTACAATTGCCCAAGTTATTATAGGACCAGGAGAAAACTCAAATTTAAATAATGTTACATTATCTGAATTTACTACTGAAAACCACCCATCCTTAACATATAATGTTTAAACAGCCCTAAAAATCCATCAAAATCATTAAAACATGTAGCATTTTTTATGAGCGTTAAATTCTTTTTTTACTTTGTTCTAATGCTTGAAAAAGATGTAACTCATCAAGCTCTTTATACTTTTCATCCTTACTTTTCCGAGTTGTTGTGTTTTTTGAAAAATAGGAAGGGCAATTTGGGAAAATAGTGGAACAGAATTATCTCTCAATCGAGGCTTCTTTAAATTTACTGTGATAATATTACCTGTTTTTGGATCCTGCTCTGAAATAATCCAAATAATACTACCTGTAGTAAAATGTAATTCACACACTTTAGTGTTTTTATTTGGGACTAAATCGTCTCCGGAATTGATCGCAACCATTTTTTTTTCAGCTTGCTGTCGTTTGGAAAACCGAATACATGAACTTTTGGCCCATTAGTGTAATTACCACGGCAACCCGGAGCACAGCATTATACGGCATATTCTAAAAAAAATACTCGAACTTTGAAACCCGCAAATAGGTAAAACAGAAAACTGATTTAATCTTAAAAATAAACGAGATAAGACAAGAGGAAAAGTTAAACTCACGTTAAACTAAAGTTACTACTCAGCGTTGTGCTTTCGACATAAAGCAAATGTACTAAAATCGCTCCCAAAAATGTACTAGATTACTTTTTTTTTTCAATTTTAGGATTGGCTTTGAGTGTTGTTGGGTTTATTGATTAAAACAGATTTTTATGAAAATGTAATAGATTATTCGGATTTTAGCTATTGTAGTAATAGCGTAATAGTCAGTGTCTAATTGTAATAGATCTAGTACAATTTTAATAGCAATCCAACGCTGTACGCGACCATGTTGTGAGGAATTTGCTTTGCAGCGGAACAGTACAGTATTGAATGTATCTTCGCGATGAGATTGTCAATACTACGCTCAGCGACAATTTCATGCATTTTATATGGAAAAATGATCCGGCCTAGATGTGATGACGTCACGCGTAATTTATTTGGAGCCCCGAGGCCTTTTCTTGTATAGGAGGTATTGCCCCATGGCGGCGTTTGTGCTTACGTTCGCAACGACCTGGCTTGTGTTAGGGTTTCTAACCTCGAATCGGGTAGGCCTAATATTCTTTGGCTTAAACTTACTTTCAGATCTTCTACTAAATTCATCTGCTGTATATACCGGTCCCCGTCTGACAATTCCTACAACGAGATCTTTGATTTCCTTTCAATAAAGATCGACAATATTATTTCCCAGTTTCCATTGGCCGAAGTAATAGTCCTCGGGGATTTTAATGTTCATAATAAGGATTGGCTAGGCTCCACAAAAACTGATACACAAGGCAGAGCAGCAGAAAATTTCGCAATCAGCAACTCGCTCACCAATCTAATTATGGAACCTACCTACTTTCCTAGGGTTCCCACCCATAATTCCCTAGATTTCTTTCTTACTTACACCCCCGAACTCTATCAAGCATCAGTAACTGTCCCTTGGTCGCTCTGACCATGGTTTAGTCACCGTATCATACTCCACTCATTTTGAGGCAACTGAAAGCATGCCGCCACGAACCGTCTGGCACTACAATTCGGCCGACTGGGATGGTCTAAGAGATTTCTTTGCCAGCTACCCTTGGAATCCTAACTGCTTTTCTACTCACGATCCTTCAGAAATATGTAAACAAATTACCGAAACAATTCAACTAGGCATTGAGACCTATATTCCCCACACTAAAAAGAACCCCATAACTTCAAATCACAAACCGTGGTTTTCTAAATCCTGTGACAAAGCCAGACTTTTAAAACTTCAAGCCCACAAAAAGTTTCTTCAAAACCCCAGTCCTGAAAATCGACAGGCTAGCATCGAAGCAAGAAATCAGTATAATCAGACCATCTCAGAAGCAAAAGACCGTTTTAACAATCGAATAAAAGATAAAGTTCTCTCTTGCTCAAATGGCAGTAAAGGTTTTGGTCCTTTGCAAAAAATATTAGTCAGAACTTTTGCACAAATTCTTTCCACCCCTAATCTCTGAAGATGGAATTGTCTCTACCTCCAAAGGAAAAGCCGAACTATTTGCCAAACAATTTGCTGCCAATTCTACGCTTGATCCTCCTATTAATCTTCCTCTTCCAACAGTTGTCCCTGTTTCTTATAAAATGTCCGATATAATTTTTAAAGTCAAACAGATCAAGCGTATTCTTTCTTCTCTTAATACTAAAAAATCGTCTGGGCTGGATGGCATACCAGCAATCGTCTTAAAAAAATGTGCTCCCGAGCTTGCACCCATCTTAACTCGCCTTTTTCGAATCTCTTACGACACGGGCATTTTTCCGGAGAGTTGTGGAAAGCTGCACTTGTGCAACCTGTCCCCAAAAAGGATCCAAAAGTCTCCCTTCTAACTATAGACCTATATCTCTTCTTTCAGTTGTTTGCAAGGTAATGGAAAAATTCATTAATTCCCAAATATTAAAGTATCTGGAAAAACATAAGATCTTACATGATAGACAATATGGATTCCGTCACAGTAGATCCACAGCTGATCTTCTTTCCTTTGTCTCACACAACTGGAACAAGTCCCTTGAGTTTCTTGGTGAATCCCAGATCGTTGCTCTTGACATATCTAAAGCTTTCGATCAGGTCTGGCATGATGGGCTTCTTAACAAACTTCCTTCTTACGGTCTTCCACCCAAGCTTTGCTCTTGGCTTTCCAGTTTCCTTTCTAATCGACGTATATCAGTTAGTGTAGATGGTCATTCCTCCAGCTTCTACCAAATTAATGCTGGGGTGCCCCATGGCTCAGTGCTGGCACCCACGCTGTTTCTTCTACACATTAACGATCTTCTCTCTTCCACAATCAATCCCATTCATAGTTTTGCTGACGATAGAACCCTCCACTCTAGTATTCAATTTCTTAAGCCACCGTGTAATTCTGATTTTGAAAACAAGCGCAGGTCAATGCAGATATCTCTTTCACAAGACCTCAAACTTATCTTGAATTGGGGCGCCAAAAATCGTGTTCAGTTTAAGTCCCGTGTGAACAAACTCCCTCTCACCACACTGAAGACACCCACGGTACGTTAGTACTTGGGCATCAGCCTTCGTGGACTGTCCCAAGATAAAAAAAAAGGCCATGAAACAAAAGCTAATATCCTAGAAACAAAACTAAGTTGACACTGTAGCTGGAAAAATATTAAACAATCTATTTTAACACACAAATAGTAGAAGAAAAAGTTAGCCCGAGGAAGTAAATTAAAAAACTATAGAAACTTTGAAACAAAATAAAATATTCAGATGAGGGAAAAAAATAACGCAAATGTTCAAAAGCCCCCCCGTTATTTTTTATTTTCTCCAATTATATTTCAGACGTAAAAATGCGGGGACGTATTAGAAAAGACCCCAAATTATTATTTTACACATTGAAATTTAATTTTGTAGGTTATAAACTGTCAAGAAGCTCGCCAGCGGGGTGCCGCTAGACGCGAGTCTAAATAGTCGATTTAATAAATACATCAAACAGGAAATCTTCGAGAGTCCTTAAAAACAGTTTTGACTTTCTTAATTTTTTCCTTATTTTAAACAGTATAAAAAATTAAGAAAATCGAAGCTGTTTTTGACGTCTTTCGTTTGATGTATTCATTAAATGGACTATTTAGTACAATGGCTTAAAACGTATTTAATATAAGGTTTGTAAATATATTACAGCGCAATTTTATGCAAAATCGAGAAATATTTTTAACACTGAAGCCGTATGCTCACATTTATCCCTACAGCAGCGAGGAAGGATATTTTTTTATTAAAATGCTTGTAACAAACACCGTTTATATTTTCCTTTGGTCCCGCGGGTGGCTCTTAAACAAACAAAATACCTCGATTTCGCAAGACTCGCTTTTTGTTACGTTCCATATCAAGTTTCCCAAAAACGGCTTTTGTTCCCGCGACAGAAAGGTCTGGCAGTCACGCTATGCTATACCCGGTACGCGGGCAATTACGAAACGCGTCCGTGGGGGTGAAGGGGACGGGGGCTGCCTCCTCGTTAATTATAAAAGTGACGGCCAGGGGCATGGGGAGAGACAGAGGGGTCCGCGAACGACGCGGAGCGGCCCGCAATTACTATTTATTTATCGTCGGAGGGTGCAGATGGCCGGCTATTCTGCAGCCGGTGTGTGGGTCCCCGACGTCGCGAAGCAGGCCGCGGGTTCAGGGGCAACTCGTAAACCCATTGAATTTTGATGACATCCCACTTAGTAATATCTGATATTTAAAATGAAACATTCTCATTTACCTTCAGAATAATTTCAAATATTCCCATTTCTTTTTGTTTTAAACTAAGTAAAGACGGCAATTAAAACCTGGGAACCTATTTTCTTTTTTATTAACTCTCATTTTAAGTATTTTTAGAATTTTATTAAAGGATTTAAAATAAATAATCAAATTAAATATAAGAGAACTGTTTTGACTAATAGCATACTTTTACTTTTATCTTTCTAAAAGTCCCAACACACAATGTTTTAAGGTTGCCGCGAAACGAGACGAGAAGAGAGAAGCCTTGTCTAGTCTCGCGGACTCGAAAAAAAATGGCTCTTTTGTCTCGCCGATTGGCCTACTGGCCTTTATAGTCTAGAAAACGAAGCTAAAAAAATGCAAATCCTCGCAATTTTTTCAAAATGCATATATTTGCATGAAAATTTGGGATTTAGCTTAAATTACCCTCCTCTTTAAAATCTATATTATGCCGATGGGCGCTCTTTATTTTTTAGGGAGAAAACTACCCTTTATTGCTAAAACCTATAAAACTATACATTAAAGCTTAATTTGAGAAAAATTTTACTTAAATAAGTTGAAAAAGTAGTATTTTGTTTTTTTTAAATATTTTTTAAAATATTTTAGCCCTTAAAAACCAACCCCTATTATGATTAAAAAAAATTATTTACCCTGAAAATTAATATATTATCATTTTTCACATTTTAGGAATGAAAATTTGAAATTAGGCTTAACTTACCCTCCTCTTCAAAAACTCCATTATGTTGAAGGTTGCTTTTTATTTTTTAGGGGTGAAAACTAGCCCTTATTGCAAAAACCTTCAAAACTTTCATCTTAAAACTTAAATCACATAAAATTAGGCTCATATAAATTAAAAAATAAGTATTTAATTTTTTAAAACATTATATTATAATATATTTTTACCCTTGAAAATTAACCCCTTATTATGATTTAATAAAAAAAATTGTTTACCCTAGAAAAATTAACATTTTGTCACAGAGCTGTAATTAAAAAATGTGACTGCTCAAAAATACTACCAATTTAATTTTGTAATTTTTTAATCCTCAAAAATCCACCCCTTACAATATTACAATGCAAAAAATAGTACAAAACCGCGGTTTTTTTAAAATGCATCGAATTGCTTTTAGCATGCTCCAAAAAATTTTGTTTTTAAAGCATAACTCCTTTAGTTTTTGTGATAAAAAGTTCTTTAAAAAACCATTTTGTTGGTTTTTTTCAAGAGCTATAAGATCCTATATATTAAAACTGTTTAAAACCTTTACTTTTTAAAGGGGTAAGTTTAAAGGGCTAAAACAAAGTAGTTCTCGTCTACACGCGTTTTAAACGTTTATCGGGCGAGTGATGATCGCGTTGTTAAATTTAGCAATGGACTTAGCAATTGTTAAAAGTTAACAACGGTTTAGAATGTTTAACAAAACGTCATTGTCAGTGTTATTTAATGATTTTAGTAGGCAACCTGTCAAAATCTGACTTTTTGTTAAACATTCTAAACCGTTTTAACAATACTAATCCATTGCTAAATTTAACAACGCGATCATCACTCGGCCGTATATCTCACTTAATTTTCGTAATATAGTAAATTTTAAAAAAGCAAAATATTTGTAATTAAAAAAGCTGCAATTTAATACCTAGTTATTTTTACGTATCTCCTTTTGTTTTGGAGTTATTTTCAAGAAAAGGCCACCTTTTATTTAAATTATGAAATTTGATTTTCACTAGCAGCTCAAAATTTAACTTGTTGCAGCTTCAAATTTAACAATGTATTTATGATACATAGATAAAGTGAAATGGGGGATTGTTTTCGAAGATTTTTGCACACACAAAAATATTTGGTCTAACCTTATTTTAATCATAACTTTTATGATATATATCTTTTTTTTTAAAAAAGAATGTCTTTGAAAATGTTTTAAAAAAGTTATTATTAGTTTTCCTCGAAAAATATGTAGATTTTGCGTTATTTGCCTTTGAATCTCTGAAATTTTGTGTTTGATGAATAACAGCTAACCTTTAACAAACCACAACTTGGTTCGTATTGGTCTCACAGCAATTACAAAAAAAATATATTATTTATTTTTTTTAAAGCTACAATTTTGTTATTTACAGTTTTCTAATAAAATGCATACTTATCGAGTTATTCGCAAAAAACCGATTAAAAACGTTAATTTTATCGACGAAAAACTTCGCAAATAACTCGAAAAGTATGCATTTTACAAAAGAAATGCGTTTTTGGCTTAGAAATTATGAAATTATTTTTCTATCGATTTCTGTGGTCAAAATATATTTAAAAAATTTCACCCCCCAGATGGTTTGGCCCACCACCCCCAAGGTAAAGGCGCCCTTCGGCATGATATATATTTTGACCCTTGGACTATTCCCTACCTACTGTCAAAATTTGAAGTCATTGTATACACTTTGAAAAAATTGCTAGGCAAAATGGTTCGTTTTCTGGACTATAAATACCACTTTTTTTTTTAAGATTATGTCACAGATTTTAGTAAAACAAGTTTTTTGACGTTTTGTTAATATTTGACTTTTTAAATGTCATATCTAGGCGCATGGTAGTGCGCCAGAGGGGCCCGAAAAAATTTTCCGGCCTGGCGTCACTACCGTTGATTCCATTTTCATTGAAAAAATCAGAAAAAAAGAAAAGAGATCCCACCACCAAAAACAAGCATGCATAATAAGCGCCATGTTCCTACCCAAAAACCTCGGTCTTCTAAAGTACTGGGATCAAAAATTAGACAAGTTCTGTCCACAGTTTTGTTTCTCTCTTTTTTGACTTGGCAAGTTTTTTACTGATCTGTCTTCTAAATGAAATAATGTTTTCTAAATAAATTACATACCCAACACATCAAATCCGTTCGGAAAAAAGTGCATTGAAAACAATGAACATAATTTGCTATGATTCCCGTTATTTTTTCCCTTAATCTGAATATTTTATTTCGTTTCAAAGTTTCTATAGTTTTTTAATTTACTTTTTTGTGCCAACTATTTCTTTTACTATTTGTATGTTAAAATATATTGTTTATTGTCTTTCCAGCTACAATGTCAACTTAGTTTTGTTTTTAGAATATTAGCTTTTGTTTCAGAGCCCACTGTGGTTTAAAGTAATAAAGTTTAAATTAATCGCATGGAAAACCAATATCACCCACGGTGTGTTATATTTTTGAAAAGGTAATTTAATATGTAATATTTTTAAATTGAAACATACAGGGTGTTCCATTTTAGGTTAGGTCCGATAATTTTTTTGCCTGACACTTATTATGAAAACGGTAGATTATTCAACAATCATTATAAATAAACTTTTGTAAAAAACATTTTTCTGTATTTCTTTAAACTAGGAAAATATAGTCATTCTCAAATTAACAATTTGCTGATTTTTCCTCTGTATCTCTTAATCGAGCAAAAATTTTACCATTTTAGGTTTGACCCAAAAAGAGCACATAAAATCTATATTACTTTTTTGATAGCACTAACCATTACGGAGATACCCTGTAAAAGTGTCACAAATGGGACACCCTGTATGTATTATCTTTCTTTAAATACGTAATACATTATAGATAAAAGAAACATAAAATCGACAAATAAAATAACCTAGATATTTTAGACTTACTGCCTGATTTTACACCTATATAAAGTTATAATTGACGAGGGTAATCCCGTCGAGATTCAACATAGAGTTGAAGATGGAAAATGTGTCCGAAAACAGTAACCTTATTTCAATCAAAGCATTTTCTACCAAACCCAAAAAACATGCAAATATTTTTTTATTTAACGATTTTCCCTTTTAATTTATTTTTAATTTTTGTTTTTTTTTTTTTAATAGTTATTACACTTTATTTATTATTTAATAATAATGCACATAGGTGTTAGGTGCTTTGTCCTAAAAGCACAAAAATCATACGGCCGTGTGATGATCGCGTTGTTAAATTTAGCAATGGACTTAGCAATTGTTAAAAGTTAACAACAGTTTAAAATATTTAACAAAATGTCAGATTTTGACAGGTTGCCTACTAAAATAATTGAATAACTATGACAATGACGTTTTGTTAAACATTCTAAACGGTTGTTAATTTTTAACAATTGCTAAGTCCATTGCTAAATTTAACAACGCGATCATCACTCGGCCGATAATGTTTAATTTTCACACTTTTTAGTAATTTTTTTTCTTCCAATGTTAATATTAACATACAACGTGTCCTGGTAAATTCTTTACAAATGAAAATTTTTTGGTATAAATTTCTCAGAAAATTTTATTCTTTTTAAAAAGTTCTGCATGGTCCAAAAACCTAAAATGTAACTATCCAATATTATTTTTTTATAGGCGTATACGAGGTTTGTCAAAAAATATGAATTTTGCACAAGAGTAAAGTAACTTTATTTTTAACAATATCGAAAACTGCTATAAAAAAAGTTGATCAACACTATAAACCACGTTTGAATATGCAATTACACCCATGTACGATAATATATATATATATATATATATATATATATATATATATATATATATATATATATATATATATATATATATATATATATATATATATATATATATATATATATATATATATATATATATATATATATATATATATATATATATATATATATATATATATATATATATATATATATATATAAATTTTTTGGTTTTTTTGGGGTTTAATCAGACTTAAACCCCAAAAAACAATCTTTTTTTAGTAAAAACCCAAACTATCCCCCCTTTTTTTATATATATATATATATATATATATATATATATATATATATATATATATATATATATATATATATATATAAAACAGTATGTCCACGGAAAAGGTGTTGAAGAGGAAAAACTTTTTTATTTTTGATTTTATCGAAAAAAGCTACTCTTGATAAAAATTTTCTACTTCTTGGAGTAAGATTGGTAGAAACATTTAACATATTTTATACGCGGTGTTCAGAAAATTGAAAAAACTTAAAATGGTTCAGGAGTAAAGTGCATTTATTTGAGAAGATATGAAAATAAATTACTAGGAAAAGTTGTTCAAAATTAAAAGTTGATCTCTAATACCAATTTTCGAAAAAATCGGCCTACTTTTATTTATTTGTGATTAAATTTATTTTAATATCAATTTAAATTTTTAATATCAATTTTATCAAATTTTTTGCTGTTAAGTAAGCATTTAAAGCTGACGATACTGCGGCTAATGAATTATAAAAGCGAAGTGTCAATAAAGCTTGTCACTATCAACGCCTACTAGTACAATAATGAGTTGTTAATTTAGAAATAGTTAATATTATAATTTTCATCAAAAATTAATAACAGTAGGCCGATTTTTTTGAAAATTGATATTAGGAACTATCTTTTACTTTTAAACAACTTTTTCTAGTAACTTATTTCCATATCCTCTCAAATAAATGCATTTTACTGTTGAACCATTTAAAGTTTTTAAATTTTCTGAATACCGCGTATAAATTTTTTTAAATGTTTCTATTCCAATCTTGTTCTAAGAACTAGCAAATTTTTTTCAAGAGTAGCTTTTTTTGATAAAATTAAAAATAAAAGTTTTCCATTCAACACCTTTTTCGTGGACAAATTTTGTCCACGGAAAAGGGGTTGAATAGGACAAACTTCTTTATTTTAATTTTAGGAAAAAGTTACTTGTCATAAAAAAATTTTTCTACCTTGAGTAAGATTGGGATAGAAACATTTAACATATTTATACGGTGTTCGGAAAATTAAAAACATAAAATGGTACAAGAGTAAAGGTTTAGCAAAGATATGGAAATAAGTTACATGAAAAAGTTGTTCAAACGTAAAAGGTTGTCTCAAATACCAATTTTCGAAAAAATCGGCCCACTTTTATTTATTTGTGATTAAAATTTCATTATCAATTAACTAATTCCAAATTTTTATACTAGTAGGCGTTGATAGTGAGAACCTTTATTGACACTGACACAAATTTATTAGCCGCATTATCGTCAGCTTTAAATGCTTACTTAACAGCAAAAAATTTGTTAATAAATTGATATTAAAATAAATTTAATCACAAATAAATAAAAGAATGCAGATTTTTTCGCAAATTGGTATTAGAGACTACCTTTTAATTTTGAACAACTTTTTCTAGTAACTTATTTCCATATCTTCTCAAATAAATGCACTTATCTTGTACCATTTAAGTTTTCAATTTTCTGAACACCGCGTTAAAATATGTTAAATGTTACCCAATTTAAATAGCAAATTTTATCAGGATACTCTTCTCGATAAAATCAAAAATAAAAGTTTTCTTCACATTTTCCGTGGACCTATATATATATATATATATATATATATATATATATATATATATATATATATATATATATATATATATATATATATATATATATATATATATATATATATATATATATATTATATATTATTTGAAACTGTCTACAATAACAATGCAAAATTAACTGTAGTTATATGTAATTTAGGATGCTCTGACATACAAATGAATTGTTAATAACCAGAAGTGTTTAACAGCGACCGTCAAAATTATAATATTCCTAATTATTTATGTAGAAAAATTTGTAAAAAATAACAAAACCTAATTTTTTATCGTAAATGGGTATAATTGCCTATTTAAACGTGGTTTTTAGTTTTAAACAACTTTTTTATAACAATTTTTAATATTTTTAAAAATTAAGGTACTTTACTGTTGGCAAAATTCATATTTTTTGACTAACCTTGTATACGCCTAGAAAAAATTAATATCGGATAGTTACATTTTAGGTTTTGGACCATGCAGAGCTTTGTGTAAAGACTAAAATTTTTTGAGAAATTAATTTAAAAAAAAATCCCATATGTAAAGAATTTAGCCGAGGACACGCTGTATATATAAAATCTAGTATTCGCTAGTTGCTTTTCTTTCCCCTTTCAAATCATCAGTTATAATCATTCTATAAAAACTCCTAAAAACTTTGGACCAATAAGATAACAAAATCATCAGTTTGGGATTCATTAATCTCTGTATTAGAACCAAAATTGTAGGCAAGGTTTTTTAACCGTAGCAATAACATGGTTCAAAAAAACAGTATCTTTGTCAAAACGAGAACAGATGAAGGATGCTTTAAATCCAATCTTGCTCGTATTTGACCGGCATTAAGCATTTGAAAATGTATTTAACCGATTCTTTTTGATATTCCAATGTAAATCATTTATTATATCCGTTTTAATGAAATCTTAGTGTCTTATAAGTTTTTGCTCAAATTCGAAGATTCTCCAACATCATTTTGTGAACTGGATTAATACTTTTTTTATACGGAAATTGTTTCTTTCTCACCTTCAACTAAAAATTAACCTCTTTTAAACCATGCAACCCATTTTTAACAGTTGGGTATAAGATACCTCTGTTTATAATCCTCAAATCCCTATTTAAGGATTTAAACACGTTAACGCAAATAATTTACCACTCTGCTCTTCAAAAACAGGAACTTTATTTGATAGTAATTTGAAGAGTCTTACTTAGTATTATAGAGAAAGATATATATTGATTTAAGACACATCAGCCCGTAAGGATTTTTTAGTGTCTAGAAGAATTTTATTTAAAATCAAGGTGTCAAAAGGCGACATAGATATAAAGACACAGTACAAACATTAATTGGTACACAAACGAGTAAAAATATCACAGTAGTTGTAAGCACTTTTAAGTGTTTTAATATGTTCCTGTGCATATGGACCTAGATATGTTCTATTAGGGATGAGGCTCTGAGAAAGGAAATCATCTTCTCAGTGTTTTTGTAAGAAAGCTTTTCTTTAAAAGAGCCTCGGATATCATGGTTGTATAAGATGTGGAAGTATTTGGGACAGAAATCCAAGATATGCTTAATTGCGAGGGTGATCTCACATATATCACAGATAGGAGGGTCGGATCTGTTGATTAAAAATCCGTGGGTCAGTCTGGTGTGGCCAATTCTCAGTCTGGTCATGAGCGAGAGAATGTCTAGAGAGCTTCCTCAGGGGGTGTTTGTGAATACAGTGTCCTTAACCTCGTATAGCTTGTTGTCCTCTAGTTGGAAGTCCCATTCAAGTTGGAATATGGCCTTGACCTTATGTTTGGAGAAAGTATTCAAGTCCTTTGGGCTAAAAACAAGATTAATTTTTAGTGCTTGGTCTTCTTTGGCTAGGAGGTCAGCCTTCTCATTGCCACTAATACCAACATGGATGGGGATCCAGAGAAATGTTAGTATTTTGTTTTGGATTTGGATTTTTTCTAAGTTGTATTTAATGTTTAGGGCAAGGGGGTGTGTGGGGTTAAAGGATTTCAGGGTGTTAATGGAGCTGAGGGAGTCGGTTGCTATGACCCAGTGGTCTCCATTCAAGCTCTTAATAAGTTCTGTTATTTTGAGAATAGCAAAAGGTTCAGCTGAGAGAATACCAGTTGAATGGTGTAGGGAGTAGGAGGACTCATAAGGGGGGCAGAAGAGAGCAGCCCCTACTGTTGCGTCAATTTTGGATCGGTCGGTGAAGATAATCTTTTGGTCACTGTAGTTCGAGTGACTTGGTATTATATATTATTAAAATAAAATTGGAATACACCTGGTGGTTCAATAATTATGTCAAAAAAACTTGATTCCATTGGAGCTCTTTGGGAGTCAATATTTCCGAAGAGGTGGCCTATACGAAAAAGTTTATATGAACTGGTAGTAGTTTTTTTAGTTGTTTTTGTCATATTTAAGAGATTTCCCACATTTTTCTGGACACTGTATACACATCATCGCTGACAATATAAAGTTACAAAACACAACATAAACATTGGTGAAATTAAATTAAATCCTTAAATAAATGAATAGGTTTACGTCTTACATTTTAAATTGGAAGGTTTGTCAGAAAAATATTAACTATATCTTAAAAACCTTTGTCCAGTGGTGGTAGTTTTTGCAGAAGGTATTGATAACACTGGAATAATGACAGTATCTAGTATGACAGGTTGTCTCGTCCCTTCTATATTCTCCCTTTTACTCAAAAACTGGCAAACAGATTTCAGAACAACTTTAATATCATAATATATGTGTCGAAAAGTAATATAAATGATTTTTCAGGAATATGATTAACAACACTTTTGAAATAAAAAGATTAAGATAAAAAGAGAGTAAAGCAACTTACCCGAAATACTAGACCAAACCCGAAATAAAACTATAGACAGATTAAACTGTCCGAGACACTGATAAACCAAGTTAATTAAAAGTTACGCAAATTACATATTAATGTCTGTTTAGTTCTACAGAAAGAGTAGCATGAGGTTTAGCTCTCAAACTTCAAATTATTTGTCAAATATTACACCTAGTAACTTTGGAAATTTTTAAAATTTAAAATAAAGAAATTATTAAAATTTTTATTAAGAAAATTTAGTTGTATATTAGTGTACTGTAATGTAGAATAAAAAAATAAAAATTGACATTATATAGGAATTATCAAAAAATATTTAACCATTTTTTTTAATCACACCCTGCCTGGACTATAGTTTTTTAGGCAACCCATTCGCAATACATTTGTTTACATACTATATTTGATAAAAAATAGTTTTCATCCGATTGGCAGATGGGTAAAGATCCCCTTGAATTCGGATCCCGTACTAATATAAATATCATCCAAAGCTTCAAAAGCTGTAAAATATTTATTTTTGTTTAATTAAATAAAATGTTACAGTCACACCAATTTTTATTTCCTGCGTTGACTATTTGTTTCAGGTCAACACATGTGTGTTTTCCTTCGATTGTATTTAAATTTAGGTAGATGTTAATCAGCTGTGTATTTCACCCTCTGTCCAATAGTTGGAAAGCTACGGATGAAATCAAAAGAGATACATAAAATCTTCTATGTTGAGTTTATAATACACCACTGATAATTATTTTTTAAATACTAAAACTATATGAAACTAAATATTCTTTCGTTGATAAGACACATGAGTAATATTTTTTGTATAATCAAAATATTGTTATAAACAAAATTTGTTTCTTCTAATTTTGACATAAAAAGTGAATTTTTTTAAAACTGACCGGCGTATTGAAACGTTTTACTTTTCAACACTAGCATTTGAGCAGCTCGCTCCACATTAGTAGGGACATCCAAACTAGATTCCGACATTTTTTGGCATGAGAAATGTAAAAACTTTCTGACACTAACTATGTCACTGCAGACGCCGGCGCCGCTATTAAACAACTCTTAGCACACGAACTAAATACAGGGTTCGAAAAACTATTAAATTGATTTTTTTTTCATTTTCTTGTAATAAAAACAGTGTCATTCAAAATTAGAAAAAATCCTGTATGGAACACGTTAAGAAAAGTTTATTTTCTGTAACTCTCGCCACGCTCGGCCTGCAGAAATCGCGCTCGTTACACAAAATGAAATTTTTCTTAACTGGTTGCATAAATCACAATTGTAAATATTCAGTGACAAATAAATCTGTACTTCTACGAGAAGTTTGTCTACGACTCTACGCCTATGGAGATAACGGAAAATACGGCCGCGCTTTTTCCTCCTTTCGCTGGCCGCGTTCATCCCCATTGAATGTGCCGCCAGCATGCTTACAGTCTGCCGTCGCCGGCTAAATGACTTTTACCGCAAAAAATAACACTGTCCCGCGGAAACGAACTGCGGCTCTGTTCCCACATGTACGTTTTTGTAGAGAGAGTAAGCATTTTTAAATACCTATTTCAGAAAATTAAAAACAATGATTGTCAAAGAACAGATGAACACGTAAAATACACAACGTTAGTATATTCTGTTTAATAAAATATTTAAATTTACTTGATTGCAATTAATTCGGAAAATATTCAAATAAAATACACTCGTGCATCAAAATAACCAGAAAAATTTTTCATTGAGCAGTTTTTTTTACAAATTGTAATCGTTTGTTTTCATATTTTACGAAAAATCCCCGGAGTCAGACTTTTTCGCAAAAAAATATGAAAACAAACTCTTGCAATTTAAAAAAACACATTTTATTATCGGTAATTTTTAAGCACTTGTGCAATTACCCTCGAAAACAAATAAATTGTTTATTTAAAACCAAATTTAGGTTACTTTAATAATTGACATGCAGACAACAACTCAATCTAAAATTTGGTTAGTAAAACTATTAAACTACAAGATATATTCTTTTGGCCCTACTGTAAAATTACATGTTTTGTTTTGTGTTACTTTTGAAGGAAGTATGCGATATATTTATAATTTTATACAAAAAGATATTCGAAATTTTCCTTGACAATATTTTTTACCATGGTGATACCACCACGACCATGCGAGCATTTTGTATACAGGGTGATTCATGAGAAAATGTCAATACTTCGGGTACGTAGTCAGGGTCTAAAAATAAATATAAAAGTCTATACAAATATGGGTCCGAAAGGCCTTCGTTTCCGAGATACAGGGTGTTAAAGTTTTTATTTAATTTTTCTATTTTTTTAATAAAATCTATAATAATGTAAATATTGAAGTAAAAATTGGTATCCGGGGGTTTTTTGGTATGACGGATTCAAAGCTAATCTTAGTACGGCTCTTATGTGTAGGGAGTGCCACCTACACGACTTTTTACTATTTTGAACAATTACAACTTTTTGGTACGGCCCTGTATTACATTTTTGAGTAAATTAAATAATTGTTTTGTTATTTTTACGTCCAAAAGGTATATCTGTTAAAAGTTAATATGAGCAACCGTTTTCGAGATATTTGGATTTAAAAAAATTACGATGCATCTGATTTTACTATAGCAAAATCTAAAAAAAAATTAAACAAAATGTATAATTAAACAACACGTATTTTAATTTTTAATAAAATTATTTTTTTAAATTATGTTCAGCAAAACATAACAAAAATAAAAAAGTATAAAAAAATTTACATAAAAACTTTAACACCCTGTATTTCGGAAACGAAGACCCTGCGGACACATATTTGTATAGACTTTTATGTTTATTTTTAGACCCTGACTACGTACCTGAAGTATTGACATTTCCTCATGAATCACCCTGTATATTTACGGTATTCAAAATATTTTGTTTTTACACAAAAAGTACATGGTGTCACTACCGCGTTGAGTAAAAAGTCAAAAAGGAAATG
This sequence comes from Listronotus oregonensis, assembly GCA_019359885.1. NCBI lineage: Eukaryota > Metazoa > Arthropoda > Insecta > Coleoptera > Curculionidae > Listronotus > Listronotus oregonensis. The sequence continues at coordinate 58,159 of JAHBCN010000812.1, read as the reverse complement.
CAATATCTGCTTATTTTGGTACTTGGACATCGTTGATGGAACCAGGGAAAAATGGTTTAAACATCTAAAAACGGGCGCATATAAACTGAGGACCAAACTTCAGATTTAATATTTGGTACCTGAACAAGCATAGGTCAACTGAGGACTAACCATTTTCCAAAGCACCGGTAAGCTGAGGACCAAAATTCAGATGCCATGGCAGAATTGTTTTTAGTGATTTATCACGTCTGAAATATAAATTAATTGGGAAAAATAAAAAGCCACTTTAACTAACCGGAAGTAACCATGACCGACCAGAACTAAGGGCTTTTGGGAAAAAAGCTGCTTTAACTAACCAGAACTAACCATAACCGACCAGAACAAAGAGCTTTAGAATTTGGGAAAATAAAAAGACGCTTTAACGAACCCGAACTAACCATGACTGACCAAAACTAAGGTCTTACTAACAAAGTCTTCGCGAATACTGTGAAAGTGAAAATCTTAGGACTGCATTTATTATGTGTGCAAGTCTAAAAAGTTTTATCACTTTTCAAAACTTTTTTAATAGGTAAAGCCATTTAAAAGTAATAATTTTCAGCCGTGCTGACTTGATATAAACTCAAATTCGGTCATTTTATCCTTCGTGTTTACACTAGTTATACTAAATTCAGATTATGTAAGCTCTTACTTACTTAGTTCTTGGCCTTACAGCCCTGGGTGGGTTTCAGCCGACTCGACGACACCTCTTCATTTTTTTCTGTCCATCAAGACCTCCTTACAGTTATTAATGCCCATCGTGTACAGGTTTTTTGCTATGTTATCTCGCCACCGAAGTCGAGGTCGTTCTAGCGGCCATTTGGTGCCCCTTCCCATACAAGCCTTGATAATCTGTCGTCTGGAAGTTTTCTCACGTGGCCGGCCCATTGGAGTCTTCTGGATTTTATTTCCTTTCTTTTATTAGTGACTCCGAAAAATTCTTCCAGTTCTTTGTTGGTTCTCATCCTCCATGTTCCGATCACGTCATCACGTGTCGGCCCGTCTATTTTTCGGAGGACTTTTCTCTCCCATATGAGCTGTCGGTCTTCGTTAGCCACAATCATCGTCCATGTCTCGCAGCCGTACATAAATACTGGTCTTATCCCCATTACATATAGGTTGATCTTGGTTAGCCTGGTGAGTTCTTTAGATCTTATAAAGTCTTGAAGGGCGTAGAGATATCTGCTTCCCGCTTGTATTCTGTTGTTTATTTCCTAGTCTGCGATGCTGTCTTCAGAGATGGTTGTTTCAAGATACTTAAATTCTTTAACTCTTTCAAAGTTGTGGTCTCCGATAGTTATATTCTGACCAATTCTATCTCTGTTCTGGACCCTCCGGCTTGAGTACATATATTCGGTCTTATTTTCGTTGATTTGGAGCCCCATCTTCTCTGCCTCCTTCTCGAATCCAATGAAAGTTTTCCTCATCTTTATTCTGCTATTTCCTATCAGATCTACATCGTCTGCAAAGGCCAATAGTAGATTGGCCTTTGCCTTGCCTAGTTGGTGCCTAAATTTCCGCTTTCCTTATTATAATATGTTCCAGAGCTATATTGAAGAGTTGTGGTGAAAGTGCATCTCTCTGCTTTAGGCCATTGTTTACCTTGAATGGCTCTAAGTATTGTTGTCCTATACTAACTTTGCACTGTGCTCTTTCCATACACATATCAGACTGACCAGTTTTTTGGGGAAGCCGAGTTTTTGCATTGCTTACGTAAGCTTAAAAACCCTTTCTTTTATTAAAATATAATTATAATAACTTCAAGAAATTTAAAATAATGGGGAATTCAGAGAATTCTATAATTTTTTTATTGATCCCTGTTTCAAACGGTCCTCAATACATGTCATAAAGAGATTAAGTCCTCAGTTTACATACTCCGCTAAAAACCAGGCTCTAGTACTTAGCCTTTGTACAAGCTTATCATTGGTTGTCATAAAGATAAACAAAAACAAAAAGTGAGCATTTTAAGAAAAGTGTTTATATTTGGTGTGATAGTAGTGCCTATATTTGATGTGGTAGGTCTACCAAGGTAAGGACAGCAGTTTCTAATTCATATTAAGCTAATGTTGTATCTACAGGGTAATTGGTAAGCAGCCTTACACCAAAATTTATTTTTACTCAACCATAAAAATTAATTTTGCCTCACATCTTTTTTTTGTGCCATCCAGTACGAAGTGTCTTAGATAGGAAATTAAAAATCGAACAAAAATAGCCGCACTACCCTGCACAGCGCCATTAATGTTCGTTCCACCCATGCACCCGAAGGGGATTATCAGTCGGACATTTCCTGGAAATGCTTGCTTGAATCAGATGCAGTGTGCAGTGCGCTATTCGGAATTGGCGTTTGGACAACTGACGGGAGTTGGGAGTTGGGTTTGTGAAACCCCACTTACGATACGGGATCTAAGATAAAAATATTTTGAGTTCGATTTGCTTTAGCTCGACTAAAGTTTCTTTAAATACATATTGTATTTAAAGAAACTTGTTACTATATTTGCTCTTATTATGCAATAGAATTGTGACATAAATAAATAGATATTTACAAAATTAATTTTATGACCACAGTTACTTTAAAACAACCATTCAAAAGATGGCGATACTAGATAGAAAATTTAAAATGATTTAACAAAGCATAAACATTATATTATTAATTATATTATACTGCTTGTGAAACATTCCTTAAATAGTTTTGGTATATCTTTTAAATATTTATAATAACCCTTTATAGCTAAATAACACTACTGCCAAATATTTTTTATACGAAATTTTATAACAGAAGGTTTGTTCCAACACGTCGAAAAACTGTCACCGAACGATCACGCTCATGCGCAGTGATTAAAGTGCGTTCCAACAGAGACGTGACGGTTATCGGACGATCCTGTTTGTGTACCAACAAAACTTGGGATCGTTTATGTTACGGTTTCAGAACGGTAATTCCGATACATGATCCAAATTGAAAACTGTTTGGGTTGACTTGCGCATTGAGCATCTTGGCACTGGATTTTTTATATTTAACAGCTGTTTCATGTTTCATATTTCATCTTCATATGTTTACTGTTAGGGTAGGATTATGCAGAAAAGTTAAGTTAACAAAAATTAAGTTTATATAAATTAAGACATTTGTGTGAAAACATGCAAATCAGTTTAAAAAAATAAAAAATTTGCATATGGGCAAATCACTGTTAATAGGGTTTTCGTGATTTCTATTTTATTGGTGCACTCTCTCGCAGCTGTCCGGTAATTTGTTAACTTCTTAAATAAATATTTGTTTAAAAAATATATAATTTTGTTACATTTTTCCATAACGCATGGGAAAGACGAGTTTCTGTAAGCCTATTTTATGATGTTATTGTGTGAGAGTTTAATTATTTTAAAAAGAAAACGTTTAAAAAATTAAAATAAGTTAAGAAAGTTAAAAGTTGGTTATCTTTTTAACTTAACTTAGCTCAACTTAATTTTTAATTTATGTGTATAATTAAAACCATTTGATCACATAATGTTTATCTTTTTTTGTGTGACTTAATTTAATTTTATTTTTCTGCATAATCCTAACTTTATTTAGCGACTAGCGTGCAACGTGCTTTAGCATTTCCTCGCTTGTTTAATCATTCAAAAGCATTAATTTTTACACCTCCTAAGCAAATCATTAAATTTAATTATCTTTAAATATGAGTGACGATATTATGAGTGATATTTGCTAACTTTGATCACAAAAATAATAAGTAGAAAAGTAGGTTTATATTTTCAAAACAAAAAATTCAAAGACATATGACCTTTGATTCGACAGTCCCGAAAACGATCCGCAAAGCGATCCAACGTTTGTTACTTTTCGTACCGTCACGAAACTATTTTAAGTCCGCGCATGCGTCGAAGCGCATCAAAAAACAGTTCAAAAACGATTTCGAAACGATACCGGATGCTTGTTGGAACAAACCTAGAGTTACAAGCATTTAAAACTCAAATATAAAACTTTCGCCCGAAAACAATCTCCACGTCACGACGCCTAACCACACATAGTCCAGAAAACGAAGCTAAAAAAAGTGCAAAACTTGGCCATTTTTTCAAAATGCATAGATTTAAATGAAAAGTTGGGATTAAGCTTAACTTACCCTCCTCTTCAAAATCTATATTATGCGGATGAGCGCTCTTTATTTTTAGGAGTGAAAACTACTCTTAATTGCTAAAAACCTATAAAACTATACATTAAAGCTTAAGTTAAATAAATTTGACTTAAATAAGTTAAAAAAGTAGTATTTTGTTTCTTTGAAACATGAAACATTATTTAAAATATTTCAGCCCTTAAAAATCAGCCCTTATTAGGATTTTAAAAAATTATTTACCCTAAAAAATTAATATGTTATCACAGTGTTTTGCGTAAAAATTTGGGATTAAGCTTAACTAGCCCTTCTCTTTAAAATCTTTATTATGCTGAAGGTTGCTTTTTATTTTTTAGGTGTGAAAACACCTTATTGCAAAAACCTTCAAAACTTAATATTTTTTAACCCTTAAAAATCAACCCTTATTATGATTTAATAAAAAAAATTACCCTAGAAAAGTTAACATATTGTCACAGAGTTGTAATTAAAAAATGTGACTGATTAAAAGTATTATTAATTTAATTTTGTAATTTTTTAATCCTTAAAAACCCACCCCTTACAATCTTACAATGCAAAAAATAGTACAAAACCGCGGATTTTTTAAAAAATACATCAAATCGCTTTTAGAATGCTTCAAAAAATTGTTTTTTAAGCATAACTCCTTCAGTTTTTGTGATAAAAAGCTCTTTAAAAACCCATTTTGTTGGATTTTTCAAGAGCTTTAAGGTCCTATATATTTAAATTATTTAAAATCCTTACTTTTTAAGGAGATGAGTTTAAAGGGCCGAAACAAGGAAGTGCTCGTCTATACACACACGTTTTAAACGTTTATATCTCACTTAATTTTCGTCATGCAGTAAATGTAAATAAAAGCAAAATATTTGTAACTCAAAAAGCTACAATTTGATACCTTAGTAATTTTTAAGTATCTCCGTTAGTTTTCAAGTTATTTTCAAGCAAAGGTCATTTTTTGTTAAAATTCTGAAATTTGATTTTCACTTGCAGCTCCATTTTTTTTCAAAATTAAGCAATTTCAATCGGTTAAAATTTTAGAATGTATTAATGATACATAGATAAAGGGAATTAAAAAAAGGGGGTAACGACTTATTCTAATTGGGGTAGTAATTAGGGGGTAGTTTTCGAAGATTTTTACACTCAAAAAATTTTGGTCTAACCTTATTTTAATCATAACTCACTGAACTTTTATGATACATACCTCTTTTTAAAAAAAAAATGTCTTTACAGATGTTTCAAAAAATACTTAGATTTTGCGTTATTTGCCTTTAAAACTCTGAAAGTTTGTGTTTGATGAATAACAGCTAACCTTTAACAAACCACAACTTGGTTTGTATTGGTCCCACAGTAATGAAAAAAACGTACTTATCCAGTTGTTTGCAAAAAACTCATTAAAAATGTTAATTTTATCGACGAAAAACTCCGACATTCGAACGCGAATAACTCGAAAAGTATGCATTTTACAAAAAAAAAATGCATGGAACATTTTTTGCTTAGAAATCATTTTTCTATCCATTCCTGTGGTCAGAATATAAAAAAAAATCCACCTCCGAGATGCTCTGGCAACCACCCCCAAGGTAAAGGCGCCCTTCGGCTTAATATAGATTTTGATCCTTGGACTATTGCCTACCTACTGTCAAAATTTTAAGTCATTCTACGCATTTTGAAAAAATTGCTAGGCAAAATGGTTCATTTCCTGGACTGACATATTCAGAATGCCCCGACACAAGGCACTGCGAATAAGTTCCATTATGACATCCCAGAGATGGGAGCGAAGTAAATAGAGGTAAGTCGGATAAAAATTTTTTAAATGTTAAAATTCGGTACCTTTTGAAAAAAAAAAACATAAAAATTAGGCAAAAAATTTATCTGTCGGCTTTTTTAAATGGTCATATTACAACCCGTGTTTCAAGCAATAATAAAGCATATTTTAGTACTTCAAACCGTTACTGTAAATGTATAATTTTATAATAACTGGGTGGATTTTGATATCAGTTTAATTCATAATAAAGGAACGCGACGGATTTTCTGTTTTTACTCTGAATAAAATAAATTTCGGAGTAAAAATTATTTTGAATATTTCATAAGTAGATAGGTGTTATTTCCATTTATTCGTTAAAAAAGTAGAATACTATATGTAATCTGTTTAATTTCGATTGGCAAAAATATCTGTACAGAAAAAATGTACTGAATTGGTTTAAAAAGTCGATATTACATACCCGGTGTTTTTTTTTCAAGCAATAATAAACATATTTTAGTACTTCAAACCGTTATCTGTAAAATGTATAATTTTTTTATAATAACTGCGGTGGATTTTGACGTATCAGTTTAATTCATAATAAAGGAACGCGACGGATTTTCTGTTTTTGCTCTGAATAAAATAAATTTACGGAGCAAAAAAAGCAGTATTAAAACTTAGCAGACTCCTTGTGGTCCCAAGTCCTTTTGATCTGACGTCAAATTTAAAGGGCGAGACGTGAACTTTAAATCGTAATTACGCCGAAACTATTTTTTTTTAAGAAGAAATAATTACCAGATATTTTTTAAACAGGCAAACAGACAAAGAAAGAGATTTGACGTGTTTTTGGATTAAAATAAATTATATGCAAGGGGCCCATTGTTTTGTGTTGTTAAGCCGGGTCCAGACCGCCACAAACAGTGTCAGCTAACCCTAATGTTATCAACATAATTTTCACGAACTGTGTTCGCTACAACTGTTTTTATTTTATGTTGGGTAACATGCACCGTCCACACTAGTTTTGTAGTAAAATACAAAATGTCAAGTAAAGTGACGATATTATTTTAGGCAGTGCTACCGCCGTTGTATTAAACTACGATATAGTTTATTAAAAACACCCTTCTATAGCAAACCGAACTGGAAAGTAAAAAATAATTCAATTCTAGTAAAAAAGCGTGGGGTGCTTGATATTAAATGTTGCAATTATTTTATTGGTAGCTAGTTTCAAAATTAGAGTTATTATGAAAATATAGTAAATCGCCAATTTGATTATTTTTTTCAACAAGCTATTTAACAGCCTTAACTCAACTAAAATTTTTATCATTCCTGGAAAACCACTTAAAGGTGCTGTTACCTCCACTTTTAACCATATTACATTTTGGTATGAGGTCATTAAGATGCTTCAACCAATGAAATATTATTGTGCAAAGCAAAACAAATTCGTAATTGTGCCCTTAATTAAAAATTTAATAGGTACATTGCCTAAAAAGATTTGTATATTTATCCAAAAATATTCTAAAATTGTACCCATATAAATATATCTTGACAAGAGTTATACAGCAAGATGCCCTGAATTTTTTTTTTGGCTGTTTAAAAGGCTATAGTGGCAAAGAAAATATTCCAAGCGCTTTTTATTTTCAAGCTTTATTTAAAGCACTCATTACCAATAACATTATGTCTACACATTCTCAGCAAATTGTGAGGAGGACAAAAGTAGGGAGATTTGAACAATCTACGTAATTTTTTTAATGGGCAGTAAGGTTTTACCAGGAGTGGTTTACCTAGAACCACCCATTAAAGTTAACATTCCTTCGTCAATATTAGTAGCAGGACGTTCAAAGATAGCAAAATGTACAAGAAATAACATTTCTGGATTTAATGCTAAAAAAATGTTTATAATTAGCGTTTCTGTCAAAAAAAAATATGACGTACAGGAATCAAGTGTTAGATTTTGAATTTATACAGGCACACCAATATAACAGGTGTTATTTAACAGTTCCTGGTAAATATTTTAATTTTCTTGTTAGCCAATCCATATCTCGATTATTTTATGTAATTCCAAGAGTATGTTATTTGCCAAAGATTTATTCATGTGTTTGGAAAATATTATCACAACAGTTACAATTTTTATAAATTAATTGCAGTAAGCATAACAGAAATCATATTATTTTATTAAAGCTTATTATTAAATATTGTTTATTTTTTTGGTGTAAAAGGGTAACGGCCGAGTGATGATCGCGTTGTTAAATTTAGCAATGAACTTAGCAATTGTTAAAAGTTAACAACGGTTTAGAATGTTTATCAAAACGTTATTGTCAGTGTTATTCAATGATTTTAGTAGGCAACCTGTAAATATCTGACATTTTGTTAAACATTCTAAACCGTTGTTAACTTTTAACAATTGCTAAGTCCATTGCTAAATTTAACAACGCGATCATCACTTGGCCGTAAATCTTGTATCAGTGGGAAAAGATGATAAATTTGTTAAATTCTTAAAAACGAATCCAAATAACAACCTAATTGATTCTGTTAGGCTGGGTGCATAAATAATGGGTATATAAATAAATCAAAAGTTTACGAGAAAAGGTCTTATGAGAATTTAGAGGTTAAATATACAATCTATGTTAATATGTTATTTATTGAATTTATTGAAAAATTACCTTTCTTAACTTAAATTAACATTCACATTAAAAAAGAACTTTTGATTTAGAATAATGTAAAGCCTAGGTAGTTTAGACTCTTATTACTAATACAAGTCTTAATGAGCTATAGTCTACATTAGAGCATTCACATTGATCCATTTATGACAAGAATTGATGGTATTGTTATAAATAGATATTTTTAACTACTTTTATACTAATTTGTATTACTAGTGCTTATGTAATATCTGCTATGTATATATTTTAAATATTTAGTTGTTAACTTTTATTACTTATTTATTATAATACCTTTTAAAAATTTTCTCCTCACTTGTCCTGTATTATTAATAGTTAAGCTTTTAATTTTTAGTAAATATTGTTTTGGTTAATTTTGTGTTTGATGATCATCTGCAGTAATCTACTACTATTGTGTTTATGTGAAGAATATAATTTATTGAGAAATTATTATTGATGGCACTTTTTATTCAATTTGTGGAGTTATTTAAATATAACTGTTGTATTTAAAATAATTCCACAAATATAAAAGGTGCCTTCAATAATGGTTTCTTATTAATAATTAAATATAAATATTAAACAGCGCCTTCATCATCGAAATCCTTAGTTGGCCTCCCAGTCGCTCATAGCGCTACTAACTTATAACCAGTTAAAAACATGGCAGATACCTTTCTATGAGAGGGATGGTTTGTGTTCACACTGAATAATATATTCTGCATTCGCATCATACTTCGCACACGTAATTTTATATGTAAGTTTTTTGGTCTTGTTTTATCAGGAAAGCCCTCTGCAGGTACCAGGTTCCACTGTCTAGATACTCTAGAGATAAAGGAGAGGAGTAAGTGGGAAAATCGGGGCTTCTTCGAATGGACAGTAAAGGGATGTATGAGAGTGACACTATGTGTAGCTCTCTAAATTAGACAAAATTTTTGGTGCCACAATTTGATAAAATGTAGACGAATGGTCATTTACAATAAACAAACAGTTATACGTCCTACGTCCATTAGGAGGTAAACTTAAGTGCCAAGAACAAAGTTAAGGTAAAAACTGTAGGAAGTTTGTTAGGAAGAGCATAATGCCTAACCTGGTCAATAGCCTTTGATATGTCAAGAGCTACGAACTGGTACTGGCCAAGAAACTTGGACGACTTGCTCCAGGTTTTAAGACAAATGAAAAAAGATGCGATGTCGATCTTTTCTGTTAAATCTGTGCTGTATGTCATATGCAATTTTGGGTTTTTCCATATAGGTTAAAAATTGAGAATTCATAAATTTTTCATGACCAGACTATTTGATCCTTTCTTGGGGATAGGTTGCATACGGGCGGCCGACTCTCCAGCTATCCGGAAAGAGTCGCTCGTTATAGAAAAGTAAAAATAAAGAGGCGAGGAACTATAGGTGCAAGATCAGGAGCATATTTTTTAAAGCAATTGCCGGTCTATCACTTGGTCCTAATGATTTCTGGTAATTAGGAGAAGAAAGGATGCGTTTTTTTTAATTAATATCAAATAGGATTTTGAACATTTCATAGAGACAGAAGAAATGTTAAAGGTTGTTAATTAACAGAAAAATTAAGGGTAGAATTGGCAACAAACTGTTTAGCATAGTATTTTTCTTTAGAGGTAGAATTAATTTTGGCTTTAAAAGTAAGGGATGGAAAAAATAGTACAAAAGTTCTGACCGATGATTTTACCAAAGTCCAAAAAAATTTGCTACCATTCAAGCAAGAAAAGACTTTTTTATACGATTGTTAAACGAATTTTTGGTCTTATTGTTTATTGTTACCTTTTATTAAATTTGTTCTTGTCAGTTGTGTTCAGCTCATCTAGGGATCTAATGTAGCATTTTTTTTTTGAACGACTGTACCTAATAACCTAATTCTTATAAGACAAATTTTAACATGGACTGTCAGTACATGCCTTAAAAGGTCAAAACAGAAGTGTAAAAATAAGCGAACATGGTCTCTTTTTCGCGAAGTACATACCGATCGTGAATGTTTTTGTCCCATCTCGCGAAAAAACCGTCAGCCACTTCCGTAAAAAACCATTTAAGGTATTTACAAGATAAGATATTTGCGAATAATAAAGGAGATACAAAATGTGAGCACATACATATGTATGTCTGGTAAAAATAATTGTTTCACTTAAACTGTTTTTATATGACTAAGTGGTATTTCTATTTAAAAAACTAAAATAAAGAACAATAATTTATTTATTGAGAGAGTTGCATAAAACCAAAAATTACTGTTGTTTATTTATTTATTTATTTCCTTTGGGTAACAAACAGTCCCAAAATAGTAACCACTAGTTACAATCTACACAAATTTACACAAGATAAACAATTAAACTATTAAAAAAAAATACAAAACGTTACAGAAACAGTTCTGAGCAACAATAAAAATAAAAAATGAATTTAAACATTACTGGACTTAATAGAATTTTTTTGCGAAGTCTTGCACTTTTTAATGAAACGAAAGATAATACAGACTGTTTATGGCCCTCCTTGTTTTGTCTGCCGACACAGTATGATTTTTCATTTTTGGACTTACATCATATAGGTGTAATAAGTTTAGTTCAGATAATATATTTTATATGTATTTATAAACCAAATATACGTTTTTTTATATATAATGGAATACTCTGTATGATTCTTAATCATACTTTTAGCTATTAGTAAAATTGTCATTTACTGTCATTAGGAAAAAAAAATACATACAACATAAATAATATTTTTTTTAACTCAGATTTTTTCATTAACTCAGAAAAGTTGAGGGCTAACAATTCACAATAACTATTACCTAAGCATTGTCTATTTAGATGAAATTTAATGATTAATAAACATAGGGAATATTCCATTAAAGAAAATATTTGCCCTATATCCCAAAGAATATTTTATTTCCGAGATTTAGTTTGAGAATCGTAACTCGGATCCGAGTACCTACTCGTAAATGTAAGTTCCACCTACTCTATCCTAGTGGAACTTTTTTAATTAAAAAGCTCTCAGAATTGCCAAAATATTTTAACGAAAAATTTAGATTATAATTTTAATTAATGTTTAATTTCCAATAATTTAATTCTCATATGCTCTGACTTATCCATAGATAATGAGGTCAGTGGACTTATCCCACTTTTTCCATACACGCGCCAAATATACAGGGTGTCTCAGAAGTAATCGGACACAGAGCAACAGCAGATTCCTTAGGTCGAAATAATGCAATTAACGTAATCTTGCTTTATCACAAAGTTGATAATAACTAAAATACAGGGTGTCAAACTTTTAATGTTGTTTTCGTTTTTTCGTAATAATTTCTTAACTAAAAGACACAGCGGTACAAAATTGGGGGCTTGGGGTTTATTGAGCCGAGAAATTTAAATTTATCCATAATTTTGTTGTTGCTAGAAGGGGGCGCCAGCTACGGCCTACCCCATTTGTTTTAAATGGCATAACTTTTTTCAAGTAAGTTTTTTTCTTTTTAGTGTATTGACCGGTTTATTAAAAAGAAGTTACTACAATTCCCTCTGAGTCAAAAATGTATTTCTCATTTAGGTCTCTAGGAGCAACTGTTTTCGAGATAAACGCACTTTAAAGGACCCCGCAATTTTAACAAGGAAAATGGATTTTGACCAATTGTGTTCCAACTTTGCAAGATTAATAGTTCTTAACACGCTGATCAAAAGTCTCCACGGGCACAAACCCCAAAAACCTCTCAAACCTCTCCAAAATCAGCCTTAAAGGTCACTGGGGATTTGAAGACCTTTGAGGGTGATTTTAGGAGGTTAGAAGGGTTTTCGGGTTTTGTGCCCGTGGAGATCAGCGTGTTGAAAACTATTACTTTGCAAAGTTTAAAAACAATTGGCCGAAACCCATTTTCCACAAGAAAATTGCGTGGTCCTTCAAAGTGCGTTTATCTCGAAAACAGTTGCTCCTAGAGACCTGAATAAAGTATACATTTTTGACGCAGAGGAAATTATAGTAACTTCTTTTTTAATAAACAGGTCAATAAACTAAGCTTTAAAAAAAGTTGCCCTCTAAAACAAGTGGGGTAGGCCGTAGCTGGCGCCGTCTACTATCAACAACAAAAGTATGGATGAATTTAAATTTCTTGCCTCCAAGAACCCCCAGAGCCCCAATTTTGAACCGCTATGTCTTTTAGTAAGGAAATTATTACGAAAAAACGAAAACAAAATTAAAAGTTTGACACCCTGTATTTTAGTTATTATCAACATTGTGATAAGGCAAGCTTACGGTAATTGCAATATTTTGACCTAAGGAATCTGCTGTTGTTCTGTGTCCCATTACTTCTGGGACACAGACAATTAGAATCTGAACCATCTTGGTTCGAATCCTGAGAGTGATTGTCACCTGACGCTTTCGTAAATTAATAAAAATCAGTTTCCTAATACTTATTTTTGGTGTAAATAACCTTTTTTAAAAATCCGTTCCAGTAATCTGAACCAACTTGCGTAAAAAAATCATACGAATGAATTTAATTTTTTTGAGAAAATTAACCATTTCTGTCAGAATTTCAAAAAAAGCCCTCTAGCTGAGACATATGAAACTAACAAAACTTTAAATAATATAACGTTTATAGCCCAAGAATAGCTTTTTTTAACTAGCCAAAGTTTGTTAAAATCGGGTTAGCCGTTTCGAAGATACAGGGTGTTTTTTACGGATACTTTAAATACCCCCACCACTTTATTTTTAGAGATACACCAAAAAATGTCCAACAAAAAAGGTTCAAATTATCCTCGACTTTAAAAATCAGGTATTTTTTAGTTAGGTTAATATAGTAAAATTCACAGAAACATCACTTTTTTAGATTCAAGATTGCAGTTGCGCCCCCTAGCGGCCATTTTAGAAACCTGAAAATAATTTCCAGCTATTTCTCTTGGCCACTTTTACCAAACATATTTTTCCCCAACGCTGTGCAATAAAGATTTTCTGAGATACAGCCGGCGTCTTTTCTTATTTGGACACCCGGTACAGATCAAGAATAAATCGACAGATTTGTTTGTTTAGCATAATTCTGCGCAATTAATTCTTAAAACGCCTGACGTATCAGGTGTCTGGTTTTTAGATCTTATGCTTATTGTTTACTAATATTCTACATGAATTAATCTTATTTAAAAAGTTAACGCATCCAGTAAATTAGCATATGCATTACTTTTATTTAAAAAAAATACTTCTGCTATAAACTGTCCATAATATATTCTTTCAGCTTTTTCCTAAAAATAACGTAAATACGAAATAAAGTACACGCGCGGAATAAAGTTGCCGGTAAACTTTCACTTTTTTCAATTTAAAATAAATCTCCCCAAGTTTTCAGAACTTTTCAGCCACCCGACTTAATAAAAATTAATGGCATTTCCGATTCAACAGGTTGGCAAAGTAATTAAGCGATCCACTTAAAAATAATAAATCGTGCTCGACGAAAGAACGTGCGAGAAAGAGAGGAATAATAGAGTTAAATACATTTTAGTAGGGGTGCAAATGATTTATTCTAGGCTATTTATTCATTTAGTTCTTTTTTCTCTATTCCAGTGGGTTTTTATGTCGTTTGTAACAGAAAATTTTAAAAACTTTTAAATCCTTTTTTTCTTAGATAACAAACCGTCATTAAATCTTTATGTAAGCGCTTGCTCCTAAGTTTGTAAAGTAATATGTTTTCAATCGTTATCCATTAAAATTTCGACCTTATGGATGTTTAAAAATTGTAATGTTACTTATTAAACAAATATAATTTGGACTTGTCCGGACCACTCGCTCTAGATCCGAGGAGTTTAGACTGGTGCACATACAGTCAATTGACCCTTATGAACTCGCAGATCAACCTCGAAAATACTTTAAAAAATAAATAACCGCCAAAGTACACTTTCGCGGGTATCGATTGTGCAACATATCAAACGTTACATTTAACTTCTTTAAAGCGTTTCCTTTCACCGTCAACCCCTGTCCCAAACCGCATCCTACACTCTTCCTTTGTTTGGCTTCGATCTATAGCTTTATCTTTTTACGTAAATCATTTTGAAAAATATTGTGCTACGTTTTTGAAATAATTGGTTTTCTAGAATAAGTGGCTCCCCCTTCCCCCGGGAAACCAGATTAAGGTCGGAAGCATGTTGACTCTCAAAACAAAGTAATCGAACCGCAAGTAAAGAGGAGGAGCAAATAAAATTACATACAATTACATTCGGCTTACTGTCAAGTGTAAATATTAATGAGACGAGTATAACCAATTTCTGTCGGAGCTCCAAAAACCTTTGGAGAAATCTGTATTTACAGTGACCACAAACCGACTTTACCACGTACCTGTTGTAAGAAAAACTTAACCACAACTAACTCCAAAACATGCAAATACACCGCGAGCTCTACTAGACGAGAGGACTTCTCGGGAGACGAATCCACGAATTTTTCGCCCCTCTTACAGACGATTTTCGCAAAAGAGCCTGGGATCTTCCGAAACATGAGAAATCAACACAGTAACAGGCAATTCCAAAATACCCGAAACAATAAAAAACGTATTTAAAACATAAATAAAAAATTATTAATTCCTTTCCCATTTAGAATAAATGTGGATATATTTATACTTATACAACATAATATATTCAATTTTTTCTCTTGCAGGTCCAGACAAACAAATTATTCTTTAAGATAGTCTATTTTAGACAAGATTACCAAATGTAAAATTAATTCCTCATTTCATTCGACAGTTATGTCGCCAATAATCAGACAGAAGAAAACTGAAAAATATGTTTTCCGTAGTCTAGGAACCTCAAAACGTTAAGTTATACCAAAACCTTATGGTATTTTTAAATTCTTTAAACATAAAAGTTCTGATAAGGATGTTACACTTAATACATTCCACTTTTTTTCCTCGGCCCTCTCTTATTCCTCCTTTTAAAAACATCTATAGGTTTGAACACTAAATCATTTATGAAGTTAGTCCACCTTGACCGTAAGAAAAAAAATTAGGAAGCAATATCGCTCAAGCACAATATGTCGCTTACTCTTTTACTTTACTCTACTTACGTATACGAAATTTAAAATAGTATATTGTGCAACAATGCAGAAAAGTTTAACATTTTCCAAGAGTGGGAAATGTGCTTTTCTTACATGTTGTACATTATACTTTTTCTACGACCATTTCTTTTATAGCGAAACAAGAAAATATGTAAGTATTTTTTATTAATAATATAGTCAATTATAATATTAATTTTTTTATTAATAATTAACATTTTTATTTATGAATCAACAATAAACTAGTAACTGTAATAATTAACTTATTTGCGTTATTTATTTTAAAAAACTAATTAAGAAATTTTAGTGTCTTTATCGGATAAAATACCACATTCATAAAACTGACGCTCGCCGATGCATGATACATTCATTTTTGTTTAATCATTCAAAGGCCTATTTCTACTATTCCATATAGCAATTGATAGCAAATTAATTTTCTCACTAGAGAAAAAAGTACTTTCCTCACTATTTGTGGGTTTTCCTAATTGCATGAGAAATATTTTATTTTAAAAGCTAGTAACTAGTGAAAAAAATGTTACTTTTAGTGCCAGTCGTAGAAAAATAATATTCCGTTCCGTTCTGGACTTAGGACGACAACAGACAGACAGACAGACCGATAGATGGATATCGAAAAAAACCATGTTTTTTGTAATCTAGGGACTCCAGAACGCGAAGATCTACAAAAGCCTGGTGCATTTTATTGAATTAAATTTAATATACTTTCCTTATATAGCGAAGATAGTAAAAAAGAGAAAAATGGACCCAATAATTCTAGTTTTTATAGGCCATGGTACCTGCACACAAATCGCGAATTTCAAGAAGGACGATCAATGATTAAAAATTCGAAATGCGTTAAAATCCATCCTGTTTATTAAAGCTAGCTTTTTTAGACTATTATCTAGTTTTTAGATGAAACAGTAATATAAATAACCCTTGTAGGAATGACTTATAGAGAATTTTTTTTTCAACATTTACAAAAGTTGCAGGAATGGTATAACAGGTAATATTTTTATTTTCACATTGTTTATGTCCAAGCTTACGATTTATTAATACGCCCGCGGATTTTAAATCAACAAAATATCTAGATAAATTATGACTCAATAAGAAAACAATGAACAAAAGCACATAAGCGCGCTTACTATTTCTACTAACTCCATCACAATTTTATTTCCCATTATATAAAAGTTGGCTTCCAAACGAAGGGCATAGAAAGTTTGAATGCGGTAAAGCTTTTTATTTGTTTTGTAGTTTTACTACGTTTTACTACGACCATTCATATTTCTCATTTTCCCATTCATGAGCCGGAGCTTATTGTTTTTTGTTTGCTTTGTAAAGCCCGACTTTATGATCTTGTTAAAAACTTTACTTTGTATTTATGTTATAATTAGAAATAGAATATTTTAATTTGAAGTTGTTGTGTTAATCTGATTTTTCTTTTTAAAGATGCAGGAAAGTGGTTATATACGTAAACAGAAATGAACTTTTTTTTGTAATGCGTAAGTATTTTAAAAATATTTTTTAACTCTATAAATTGGCACTGTATCAATTTAATTTTATTCAAATAATTATAAAAATGTACTAAAAAATAAATCAGAGTAAGATAAAAAATGTAATAGGCTTAAAACATTATAATGTGCGATTAAGAACTTACCCTTAAATTATAAAGTTAATAAGAGAGATGGGCCGAGACAAGCTGACTCGAGTACTGGCTAAAATACCTGCTAGATATTCACATACTCGAGAACCGAAATTACATTACTCGAATACCAAAAAATTACTCTAGTATTGTATTGAAGTAGGTTTTCAAATACAAAAAAGGGCAATACATTGTCCTGTCGTGACATTAACTTATTAATCATTTTGACGTTTGCATTTCTATTTTGACGGACTGGCTGTACGGCCGCAGCCAAAAAAATAAAAGTGAAGAGCCAAAATAAATTACCGACGCTCAGTCCCCAACAGTATTCGAGTTCAATAAG
The DNA here is from genome assembly GCA_019359885.1 of Listronotus oregonensis. Lineage (NCBI taxonomy): Eukaryota > Metazoa > Arthropoda > Insecta > Coleoptera > Curculionidae > Listronotus > Listronotus oregonensis. Next base: position 40,645 of record JAHBCN010000812.1, on the reverse strand, counting down.
GTATTCGAATACAAGCAATAGTATTCGAATGGAATCCGTGGACTCGAGTACTGACTCGAATACTTTTTGAACAAATACTAAAATACTCGAATACCAAAAATACCCGACAAAACCCATCACTAAAAGATACTAAATATGCTACTAGAAGCACAATGACTATGCCCTAGAAATACTGCGCGGTAATTTTAGCCACTCTGTATGATTTGATTGGTTCCCCAAATTTAATATAACTTATTTTATTACTTTTTGCAATATATCGGCCTGAAAACTGATTATTGGACACTGTTGTAGCACCAGTAGCACTTTTTCCTATTGTTAGTTGAGTTATAAGAACCACCCAAGTGTTTCTAAATTTCGTCATTTCGGTTTGACAACGAACACGATGCTGTTTTAAGGCATTTAATTAGACAAGATTTTAGGAATGGGGCCATTCCAAAATCAATTGAATGCCCTGTGAAACAGATATCTACATTACCCTTTGCCAGCTTTCCAAATCAAGCTTACAGAAATAAGTCACTGAATATTAATATTAAAGATACTGTCATCGACATATCTACAGTGTGTCTACGTAAGTTGGGGCACATGGGAAAGTTTTTTTATTAAGTTTAGGAAATAAGTTATTCTTTATAAAAAGTTCTGCATGGTCCAAAACCTTAAATGCAATCATCAGATGTCAAAATTTATCAGTCGTATACGAGGTTTGTCAAAAATGTGGGTACGTAAGTTGGCGGCATATGGGAAAATTTTGTATTATTAGGTAAAAAATTTGTATTTATTACTTGGCTTACGAAAAAAAGTTATTCTTTATAAAAAAATCTGCATGGTCCAAAATCTTAAATGCGACCATCAGATGTTAAAATTTACTAGTCGTATCAATATCGAAAATTATTATGAAGAAAAGATGTTTAGAAGTAACTTTCAAATATTTAACATTGTTTATTTACATTATTTTTTTTAATTTATTTAGAACTGTTTTATTTATATATTTATATAGTTTTTTAAAGGTATTTAATAGAATGCATTAATAAAATTTGCAGTTCTTATGCCAAAAAGATAGAGAAAATATTATATGTATAAAATACAAAATGTATTTTACTTCAGTATTTAAAAACCATATTATCCATTTATTTTATTTTATATTTTAAGCTATATACCCACGTCTTATGATTATTATTAAGTTTTGTCCAAAAAATTTTAGTAACTGTTACTTTTTGACGTTATTTATAAGTAGTTCTAGTAGTCTAATCGTAAGATGCAAATAAGGGAAGACCTTCACCCATCTGCTAACCGCAAAGTAGCATTTTCGCGCACTAAGTGCGGATAAATAAAACTACTCTAAAATTGTAAGAAAGATTTATATATATTTTAACAGTTGTAGATTATTTTATGCAACATATAAAGTCTAAATGTTCTTAAAAATTACTTATAGCCTTGACCATAATTTTTAGGCAACCAATTTGTTTACATCGGGGTTTACATACTATATTGGATAAAAATAGTTTTTATCCGATTAGCAGATGGGTGAAGGTCGCCTGTAATTCGGATACCGTACTACAGATGTTTTAGATTTTATCACTTGTTTCTGAGATAAAAGCCGGTAAAAATCTTACTTTTTCTATAGAATGATTAAAAATACCTACTAAATTTTTGTCTAGAAGTTTAAAATGGTGTAAAAAATAAGAATTTTCATTTAGAATAACTAAGTCTGATCAACTTCCAAAACGGCAAAGACATAAAAGTATTAAATAAAAGTCGTTTTTTAAACATCTATGGATCAAGTTTTAATTAAAAAAAATAATAATATTTGTTTCCCAAATAATTTTAGGAGTTAGAGGTAGTCAAAGCTGTAAAAAAAAGAGTATATTTTTGAATATAATTTGAAGGCAAGTAAAAATACGATATATTATTTCTGTATTATAAGCTTTATAAAAGAAATTAAATTACTGTCGAAATAAAAAACATTTTTTCATGCCTTTGATCACCCCTAACCCCTAATGGTTCATTCGAGCTAGGGAAACACTGTGTACTAAGCTCTATACTAAGCGAATAAACTGACTGATATCTCACTCTGTATCTGTTTTTTCTAGAAAACTAAAAAAGCATGATTGGGGAAAAGGATTAAATAAAAAAAGAGAGTTTATTATGCCAGAAAACATTTATTTTCGTATAAAAATATTTTGATAAATTCAATTTCGAAAAAGAACAAATTTTCCAAAATCATAGCCAGTCGTTATGAAAAAGTCCCCAGATCTACATTCTATAGTAAGCACAAGTAACAACACATTCATTAAAATGGTAAGAAAAAAGTTTGTTCACCCTGTGTCGATTAGAGATCAATAATACAAAACAACCATTATTCGAATGTCTTCTAAAACTATAGTTACTACTTGTCAAAATGACACATATTGCAAATTAAATACTAAATAAAAAAAATACTTTGGCAAAAAAATACAAAACAGTCCTAAACTTTAAAACGTATTTATACCCGGCGGTCCAAGCAAGAACCCGTGGAGAACTGCATAAATAATAAATATTTAGCTCGTTTTGTGTTTTTAGACCAGGGTCGATAATTTTTAAAACCAAAATATTAGGATAAAACCCATTGGAAAAGAAAGAGAATATAACAAAAATAAAAGAAAAAATAATTTACAGGCGATCTGAGGTTGAGAAGTGGAAGAGAGTGAGTTTTTAAGGGAAAAAACGGTTTATCTCTATTTCCAGCAAAACTACAAGTCCTATGGAAAAAGTTAAATGGCAAAGTAGTAGGTTATAAAAAGACCTACAACTTTTGTCTTTACATTCTTTTCACATAACCTCAAAATTTAGGTGAAAAATTCAAATACCCAAGTGTTTGGTTTTTATTTTTATCTTTTACAAAAAAAAATAACGAAATTTGGTAAAAACTAACTTTTTATTTATTTTTTCATCTTATGTTGACTTATTATCGAAAAAGAACCCTAATTTTCAATCGAAAATTCGCCTGTCAAAATATTTGCTTTTTCAAAAAAGTCGGTGAGCTTTTTGTTCGTTTAAATTTCTACTTTTTGATCCTGTAAAAAAATATACATTACTATGGTAAATAATCTCAGAAAATGGAAACAAAAAAGAAAAAACTCGAATCCCAATTTTTTTTAAATTTTCACATAAATTTTGAGGTTATGAGAAAAGAGTGTAAATACAAAAGTTGTAGATCTTCTTATAACCTACCACTTTGCCATTTAACTTTTTTCCATAGGACGTGTAGTTTTGCTGGAAATCGGGATAAACCGTTTTTTACCCTTAAAAACTTACCCCTTCCACTTCCCGACCTCAGATCGCCCATAAACTATTTTACCTTTCATTTTTGTCATATTCTCTTCCTTTTCCAATGGGTTTCATCCTACAATTGTTTTTTTTTTACTTTTTACCATTTTTAAAGGCTTCAGCCCTGGTCTATTTAGGCAAAATACTCCAAAGAGTCTTAGTTAAATCATCTTGTATAAATCAAAGGTACACACTTGAGCAAAAGAAAGCATTAAAATAAATAGTTTATTTATTTGGCACCCAAAACGATCAATTTCTTAATAACAATCATAGAAATTTTGGTTAATTTACAGTTTTAATTTTTAAATCCTCCAGACTTTCTGCAACATTTTAAACAAAATATAATTAACTTCTGAATACTAAGAATTTAGCTATAAACCGTTAATGTTACGAAAAATATGATAAGATATTTACACAACTATATACACATTATAAATATCTACATACTATCAAGGTAACAGCCAGGGGCAGGCATAAAATGTTACCTGTCATTTTAACAGTTATTGGATTTATACATATTATACAGATATTAACTTCACTGAGACTTTTCGCAACATTTTTAAAAGAATTATCTAACTTCTGGATATTAAAAATTTACCTAAAAACTGCAAATGCTGCGGAAAAGCCCTGAGAATAAATCTTTACACAACTAGAGACACATTACATATACATATTATCAAGGTAACATCCAGGATCAGGCATAAATTGTTACATTTCTTTTTAACAATTAATAATTACATATTATAAACATTATATACATACTAACTTTGACTCAAACACATAAAAGTAGGAATGACTAAAATCTGACAGCCTTTCTCGCTTTGGTTTTCTAAGAATATATGTCTAAAAAAACTATGGTATAAGCAAATATTTATGAGCACCCTGTATAAACTGCACCAAAGTTTTAATATATCCAATTTGAGCAAAAAAAAAGCCATTATTTTGTGTTTTTTAATAAAAAATTAAATATTTTTTCGCCAATGAAATATCCTCGTCAAATAAAGTTGCAATCTAAGACTTTTAAATTAAAAATTCTAAAACTATTTCAAGGCCTTGTTTACAATGCAATAAGTTGAACGAAAATTTGCAAGAAAATAAAAATAATAAAATCGAAAAGTACAATTTTTCATGTTGTATACCCTTAAATATATAACTTCCCTGTATTTTTCTAAACATAAACTATACAAAATAAATTAAATAAATAATTTTACTTTCTTTTTACTTTGGTTTTACTTTGGCAATCTCCGTTCTTCCGGTTAAATCCGGATTTTAAATTCTTCATGAGCGTCTGCAGAGTTACTATTTGCATTGTGGTGACAGATGGATCACTGCAAGATTCCAACCAATTCAGGAATTTTTCGCCATGTTCAATCGCTTTATGGGCATCGAGGGATTCTGTTTCTTTGGGACTTTCGTAATCAAGGGTATTGTTATTTAAAAGCAGATTGTCTAATACAGATCTATTTTTGTTTACGATCTTTGGCTTTTCTTCTTTTGCGACATTATTCTCGCTGTTAATTTCCTTTTCATTAGCCTCTTTGGTTAATTGCTGATACAATATTTGCTTATCCGGTTGTGATGGGCTTAAATGAGGTTGCTGGGCAACCTGGGCTTGCATTTGTGATGCGTTGTATGCTGATTGTTTGTACCAGGACCAAAATCTAAGCTGTTGGTTTACTGTTTGACTTGTAGACAGACCATTTAGACCTGAAGTCATACCATTTAGATTTGTACCCATACCGTTTAAAAAGGCCGGGTTGATGGTAGCTGAGTTGGTCGTAGTTGTTACTGAGGAAGTGCTTGGTAAACAAGAGCTTAAGTTTAGCATGGATTGTTGAGCGTTTGAATTATTTATACCCATTAAAGATTGTTGTCTTAACCAATACGACACCGAATCATATACAGAGGGTTGCTGTTCTGTATTTGGCAAAATCTTGTCTCTATTGTCAACAGTTGTTAAAAGCCCATTGGATAAAGGCATTTTTGTACTATTATCTGCAGGTGCAGTAGCTTTATTTTTATCCTGTTGCTGAAGAGCTTTTTGTTGTTGGTACAAATGCTGCTGGTAAATTGAGTTCCACTGGATTAATAAACTTGTAATATCGTTCATGTTATTTGCGTTATTTCTATTTAAAAAATGCTCTGGACGATCCAAACCCAATTCAGCACTAAGTTTGGCTAGTTTAGCTCTATTTTTCTCACGTTCTGCTTCTTGATTAGTTGACGACTTAGGTGTAGAAATTGACGTAGTAGATGTGTCCGGCTTGGTGCGCAAATTAAGGGGTGAATTATCAGATTCCGTCTCACTACTTTTGGGATATTCGCCATCAAAATGATTTTCAGAATTCGGCGAATAGGAACCATTTGATCCTTCACTTGTTTTCATGCAAAGATTATAGGGTTGCTCGTCTATTTTAACTCGCTTTGCAGGATGCAGATTAATGTTTTCAGAAGAATCGTCAATGTTGGTTGGACTAGTCCTTACTTGGTAACTAATTTTTTCCTGGTTTTTGCACCAACCCCGTAGAGTAGACTCGGGTACTCCAATGTCTCTAGCGACCGACGCTTTACTTTCGCCGCCGACACTTACTCTTTTAATAGCATTCAGTTTTTCATGAGGAGTCAACGTACGTAAAGGCCGCTTACCGGCTTTTGTGCCCGACATTGTTTTATCAGTGAACACACAAGAAGTAACTAAACTCGTTAACAAGTAGAACAGTTTTAATACATCACAATGACACGTGCACCGCAGCCAATGAAAGACGATGCAGAATGCGCAGTTCAAAAAACTTTTTAGAAAGTTCACATACTTATAAAAACAAAACAAAACTCAACAAAGTTTTGATGAGTAAAAACGCGTGGACGATGGCACAGGCGCGCGGCACCACGAACTTCACAACTTTGAAACACTTGGCGACAGCACACACCGGTAAATAACTAAAGACCGACTGTTTCGGTAGAACCTGCGAGGGCGAATAGTTTCTTGAGAGTAACTCGGTGGTCAGTTCCTTTGTCCAGCAGATCAATACTTCCGAGGACGGACGCGATAGGACTGAGCGCAGGGCAGTGTGCGGGCAGGGTAGGTTTGCGAGCCCCGCCGCGTGTCATGGCTTGACGTGACACCCACCCCCCACCCCTTGGGAAGACCCCTTGCGCGAAGACGCATTCACGCAGCCGAAGAACTCTAGGGACACGAGGGCCATGGGTAGGCCGCTACGTCACGTGCTTCAACAGCTGAGGCGACCTTTCTTTTCCCCGACCCCTTGCATATCGTGGGCCGATAAAACGTCACTACCTGCCAGTGTCGGCGTCCGTCATCATAATCGTCATAACTACGTCACGTACTTTGCATATTTTTAAAATTAATCTTTTTTACAAGAGGCAGTTTAGTCTCGCCGTGCATATACATTTTGTTTGCTAGCGACAAATATGTTTATCTTTTTTGCTTATTTGGCATTTTATTCAAAGATTTGGACAATGCGTCGACCGCGATTTATATAGGTAAACACGCGCTGTCGCCGAATAAATAACGTATTACTGCCGAGTCAGAAAACAATTTTGTTTATCGATGGTCTCAATAATAAATTAAGGTATTACGACAGACTGTAAGAAAATATATCGTTCTAAATGTTAATAGACAAAAAAAATCTTAAAGATCCCTTTTAATTTTATTATATTCAAAAACTTACGGGTTGTGCGTATTTTTACTCTAAAAAAACATGTATTTCACAAAGTGTTCTTTTATTTTACCAAGCAAGTACACAGTTCTCTATTGCAAAATTTTTAATTTTTAATATTTATTTTAACACCATCTAGCCGATACATAAAAGAAATAAAAAATGAAAGGACTGCGTAACTGCATAATTTTTTATAACAATAATTATAAGCAATACTGGAAAATAAAGCTTAGTAAGAAAATATAGGTATAAAGTTCGGTGCACCATTCTTATGCCAAATGGCATTACAGCCAAAGAGGCTTACGCAATTTTTTGTTTTTTTTGTGATGATGCAATTAAGATTGATCATGCAGGCAGTTAATTTTAAATAGTATTGTCATCGGTCTAGAAAGTTATATAGAACTGAAAGATCATTTTATTAAAACCAGTTAAAAGCAATTATAAATATGTATGTTCTGATTGTGAAATTGTCAGACACAAATTAAAACAGTATATTTATAATTGTAAACTGACTGAGTCTTTTGTTTTAAAAATGGTTTTAAAAGTATTTTGTAGATCGATCTGCACATTCAAAATGGTCAACTGACGTACGTGCAGAAGTCTATACCCTGAAGTGGTCTTACTTCAACTATTTAATATTAAGAATAATTAAAAATTATTTAATAATAAATAAAAAATGAAAAAGAATATATTAATATAAAAATATATAAATATATATATATATATATATATATATATATATATATATATATATATATATATATATATATATATATATATATATATATATATATTATATTTGTAATGTACGTTATCTACCAATATTTTCTTAAAACACGATATTGTTAAGTTTATTACAAATAAACAAAAAATAGTGAGAAAAAACGCCAAACGTGGATCCAAGTTCCTGAATCAAAAACCACTTAAACTAAACAAATAACAGGGTTTTACAAAAAAATGCATCCCTTCATCCTCCCCTTCGATCCCTTATCCAGAAGTAGAGTAAAATTTGGCTGTGTGAATCAGGCCGGCGAAACGGCCATCCGGGGGCGGCAGATCGACGGGGTTGAAGGGAAGGACAGCGAGCTTCGGGTCGCGGTCCGCGGACCCCTGAAAGATGGGGATATCGGCGTAAGAGGGGCGACACTCGCGAACTACCTACGCTGCCGCTTCCCGCCGCCCCCTGCCGCGTCCCAGTAAACAGCCTAGTGTGAAGACCCAAAGTGACATTGATGGTATGCACCAATAAGTTAAAGATCGGTTGTATAATTCTATTTTTATATATTTATATGTTAGGTCTGTTTGTTATTCACTTGTTTTACACTTTTTCTACCCACGTAGTCCTAAAATACACCTTTCATAAAAGCGCTTACGCAAAAAAAGTGAAAAATAGTGAACACTATTTCTAAATAACAAACAGACCTGTTAAAAAATAATTTTAGAATTTTCCAAACACACAATTTTTCTGAATAGGTTATAATTTTGGGGCAAGCGAACCCCTGGTAACCGCTCCTGTATTTCATTTTAGTGACCATTTTTACTGCTTTAAAATTGTTCAAAATATTTAATTTACATCTTGGCTTTTAAATTTATGTTGTGACAAGTGAACATGTTAAAAAAAGTCGTCATCTTTTTTATTTTAAATAGCTTTAATTATTTCAAAAGATATATACCATGTCCCGTTAAACAGATACATACACCACAAAAAAAAATGCTATTTAATTTTTTAATAAGAAGTATAGTTCCTATTGGGTTAAATGCATAATAAAGTATTTTTTGGGTTACTCGCCAAATTGCCCGAAATGACCACTTGGGTTCAGGTCCCGAAGTCGAAGACAAAAAACTAGGCGGTTGTTTGACCATTTTTAAAAATAATGTTACTCTCCATGATGTATTCCCATATATCAGGACCTAATTACTCACTTTTTTAAATTTTTAACTCAAACAGTTTATTATTGATGGCGGCCATTTTGGTTTTAATGCACTCGCAAAATTTTGCAATTGTAAGGGTCTGCGAAAACGTTTATAACCTAAAAAGTATTTGTTTTTAAAGGATGGAACGCAAACAATTTTGTTTATTATTAAGAGAGGTGAAATAAAGTGTAAGTAGTTTATTTACACTATCTCTCTTTCCATTTTAAAATCAAAAGACAAATTGAATGTAAAATCCAGCGAAATTTCACTTTTTTAAGTACAAATCAAATACAATCCAATTTCTTTTTTATTTTTTTTATATAGTGTTATTACCACAAATAATATTAATTTTATTAAACTAAACAAAATTATAATTTTTTCAAACGAAATTAGATTACAAAATTATTGTGCAAAAACTATTGAACGGATTTTGACAAAATTTGGCACAATTTTTTACCATAGTATGATGTTTTATTTGGCCAAATATAAAAGTCCTTAGAGAAATCTAAAAGTACAAAAAATCAACGCAAAAAAACTATAAAAACCAAAATACCTAGTTACGTCTTGGTGAGAAATCTTCCACCTTTTTTAGGGTAAAAATTTAAATGAAGATTAAATGATAATTAAAATAAAAAATGATATTTTTTTGCCCAAGTAATCTTAGAATTTCTCTCATTTTTTCACAAACAAAAAACAAAAACTTAACACTTTTAATTTTAATTACTACTAAATAATTTTCAGTTAAATTGTATATATTATTTTATTTTGAAAAGCATTGTAGACTTGCCGCCAAAACGTAGATAAGTATTTTAAGTTTTTGGGGTATTTTGAGGTTTTATTTCATTTTGTTTCAGGCGATCTGTCAGTTCATAGGAGTCCATAGGGGTGAGCATACTCAGTCTGTACCACGAAACCAGAACAAATCGATCTTATTGTACAAAAATTTTTGGCGAGTACCCAACAAGGACTATCTAATACATAAATCCGCCACCTAGATGGTAATTTTATATCGTATCTCTTTTGTTTCCATTCAAATAACTTTTTTAGGTATTCTTCATAAATCTACGGAAAATTACACAAGATGGCTATTTTATTATTATTTTTTTAATAAGAAGAAATTCCCAAATATGGCCCTGTTCAGTGCTTGTTGAATGACCCTGTACGTTGGTGCGGTAAATCTTTAACTCTTTGGACGCAATCTAGCTAGGCAGTTTTCTGCGACGTGACGCGGTCATCTTGGGACTCCCAGCTGCCTGGCTGGTGAACAAAGCATTTTTCAAAAATTCTAATATAATTTTAACAGTCATACTCCGCTTTTTAAATTTCTATTTTTCTGCAATAATTACATATCGTTTTTTGTCCCATAATTTCTTAACAAAAAAGACTAATTCATACCATAGAATAATAATAACTATCTAAAACTATCTATCGTTTTTAAATGCCCACGCTATCGATCATTTTTTTTAAATCTATAAATTCCATAAATTATGCCGATTTATTTATAAACGCAATAAAATCATTTATCGTAGGCTTTAATTAATTAATTAGACCAATTTTTTGTGTAACAAAAATTGTTTGCCTGGAAATATAAAAAATGTGCAATGCTGACTAATAAATTCGATAAAATTATATTATTTTTTATGGTTTCGTACTTCCATTTAAGAAAGTAACATTCGAAAATTAGGATTAAACAAGAAAGTTATAGACACACTGACAGTAATTAAAAAGAAATGGAAACGTTGTTTTCTGAGAACTTCCATCGATGATACTAAATACACTAGATTCCCGCTAATCCAAAAATTCGCCTAATCCTAACAGGGCCAGGACAAAAAAAATTAAGAACTAGAAAAAGTAAAGAAAACAAGTTTTTTAGTAACGTCGTACGTTCATTAACAAAATCCTATACATAATTTATCTATTTGTTGGACACTTACAAATTATTGACTAGCAAATTTAAAATCAGCGATCTTCTTCTAACGCAATGCACTATATGGGGTTTACACCATCTATTGTTAAATATTAAAGGTGTATTTAGCGTCTGTCCTTTAATATTTTACACATCAGACGCTAAATATGCCTAAAAAAGAGAATAATACGGCATTGTGTGACAAAATTCCGCCTGATCCGAATTTTTGCTAATCCGAACAGGGTTCGGTCCCAATTAGGTCGGATTAGCGGGACTCTACTGTACACATTTATGCATGCACTATGCATCTGTAGATGAGATCTGACCCACAACATAAATGAAGTTAACATATTTAAGACAGATTTTATTTTTTAAGATCAATTTTTCAGTTTTTCAGGTTTACGTGTATCAAATTCATAAAACTTGCTAGCTAGTTTATACTCCAAATCATATTTTATTTTATATAAATCAGCTATAGTGTTTTAATTTGATTCTTTTTTTAACGGTTGTCTAAAAAAAAATTGAATCAATTTCAAATTTGGCACATACTTTAAAATCTTTACTTTCAGTAAAACCAATCTCAACGCCACGACATTTTAGAGAATACTCTTAATACATGGGTTATGTGAAAACCAGTGACATTCCAAACCTTATTAATCCTATTAATCCTAACGAAGAAATGCAAGCTTACTACACGTGCAGAAAATAAAGAAAGTATAAAAGTGTCTTGACAGTCCTTTTAATGCTTGCGTCAGACGATTCTTCGATATGCTAAATGTGTAACATTAAAACTCAATTTCACATATTAATACAAGAAAATAAATAAATTTTAAATACGAAGCTTGCCACAGACTTGACAGGTCTTTCTTTTAGCTTTGGAAGGAATATTTTCTATTATTGAAGGATAATAAGTCAGCAGGAGACTATCGTTTTCATAAAAGGAAAGGTGACAACCCTTATTGCAAATCTGCCATAAATTAACCTTGTTTGTATTTATTATCCCATGGTTTTAAATTTGTTTTACCCGGTACATTTTAGATTTATTCTTGTTTCGAACACACGCGTTTCGTACACTTGAGAAATTACCTGAAATATTATCGTTTCGTACACTGAATTATTTAATCAGTTTTATACTTCTTGTTTCGTACACCGACCATTGTGACGACCCAAATAACCAGTCAAATAAATTAGTCTAGTCGAGAAGTGTGTTTCCTGCAAAAAATAGTTAAAAAGCTTCGAAAAATATGAGCGATAGCTCATTCGATGCGGAATGCAAATTTGGGAAAGGCGTTTTGAGGATTTTTTCTGCCAATAAAAATTGCAATTATTATTAACAACAAACGAAATAAAAAAAAGCCATTTCGATTTTTGATGATAACTTAAAAACCATAAGAGATAGCGAAAATTGCAAAAAGCTCCTTGAACAGGAGGAAATTTTCGATAAAAAAGTCCCCACGCCCCGCCCGGCGTTCTATCTCCATTATTTATTATTTTAATTCAACGCTAAAAATGGGCCTCCGTGCGACATTTTTAGTTGCGCGCTCGGCGTCAAAACCGAATACGTGAGAGTAAATATTTTTTTAGAGTATTAAATATTAATTAAAAAATTTAAAAAAAAATATGGTGTATTCAGAACACTTCAGAGAATTTATTCCCGTTGAAAATGTAACTTAAAGTTGGTTTTTCAACAAGTTGGACAACTGTCAATTAACACAACTGTTTCAAACCCTCGTCCTCATTGTACATTTCAAAAAATGCTTAAATAATTGTCGTTTAAATTTTTCGCTTCGTGGCGCCCTTCTTATATAGATACTTAACAAGATAACACCATAAAAGTTTTAAAAACGTTAATCCTTTGTTTATAATAATTTGATAACTTTGACAAAAAATAAAAAATCAGAGTAATATTATCAAACTTATAAAGTACCTATAAGAAAAAGCATTAAAATTTATAAAACTTTTATGGCGTGATCTTGTTAGGTATTTATATAAAAAGGGCTCCACGACACGAAAAATTTATACGACATTTATTTAAGCATTTTTTTTAATCTACAATGAAGAAGAAAGTTCGAAAAATTTTGTTAATTGACAATTGTCTAACTTGTTGAAAAACTAACTTTAAGTTAAATTTTCAACGGGTATACATAATCATTTTTTAAATATTTTTAATTATGTTTTAACACCCTAAAAAAATTTTAATTTAGTGTGACGTACTCAGTTTTGACGCCAAGCGCGCAACCAATAATGTCGCGCGGAGGCCCATTTTCAGCGTTAAATTAAAATTATAAATAATGGAGATAGAACTTAAGGAGTTGGGACTTTTTTATCAGAAGTTTTCCCCTGTTCAAAGATCAACAGTTGTCTAGGTTATTGAAAAATTAACTTTAAGTTAAATTTTCTACGTGAATAAATTCTTTAAAGTATTCTGAATAAACCATAAATTTTTAAGAATTTTCAATTAATATTTAATACCTAAAAAATTATTTAGTGTGACGTACTCGGTTTTGACGCCGAGCGCGCAACCAAAAATATCGCACAGAGGCCCATTTTCAGCGTTAAATTAAAATTATAAATAATGGAGATAAAACTCCGGAAGTTGGGACTTTTTTATCGAAAATTTCCTTCTCTTCAAGGATCATTTTTGCAATTTTCGCTGTCTCTTATGATTTTTGAGTTATCATCAAAAATCGAAATGGCTTTTTTATTATTTCGTTTTTTGTTAATAACAATTGCAATTTTATTGGCAGAAAAAAGTTCTTAAAACGCCTTTCTCAGATTTGCATTTCGCGTCGTATGAGCTATCGCTCAGATTTTTCGAAGCCTTCTATTTTTTGCAGGAAAGACACTTCTTGACTACACTAATTTATTTAAGTGGTTATTTGGGTTGTCACAATGGTCGGTGTACGAAACAAGAATATTTCAGGTTAATTTCTGAAGTATACGAAACGCGAGTGTACGAAACAAGAAAACACCACATTTTAGCAAAAACAGTTTTCCTAATATTTATAAAAATGTAAAATCTTTCCACAAAATTTATAATCTGGTTCTTCATGTTAATTTAAACCCTAATAAACAAAATACATAAATATACTCTTTTAACCCTGACCTGGCAACAAACCGTATTATAGGACAGCGTTAAAGTGCAAAAATTTCATACTCAGGTAAAAATGTCTTAGCCGTGGGCGTGGGTCGTAATCCATACCCAAGCTTTAAATGAATTCATAACAATAACAACCGGGCAATAAAGCTATTATTTGGGAATATTTAAATTTAATTTAATTATTTCTGGGGTACAATCACAATACCAACAATACTATTAAAAACTCATTAGCCAGCGCTGACTGGGCAAACACCGCACCGGCTGGGTATATCGTAATCAGATAGTTAAGAATTTATGAAATCTACATAGTGTCCCAATATATGGCGATGAACACACACTGCTTAAAGATTTAATTTTAATATATCTCTGTATACAAATACTTTAACTAAAAAGTAAAACTAATCAAGTTATTTTATGGTTAACGCAATGATTGGAAAAAATAATATTATTTAAAAAACACAGCATTATAGGAAAGAAATACATACATATACAGGGTGTCCTGGACAGTGCCGTATCTAGGTATCGCCGCGCCCTTGGCGGAACTTAACATTTGCGCCCTCCCCCCCACATACCGGGGGATTTGGGGAGTATGGAATACCTCCCAACGAAAAAGGGGATTCCGGGGTTTATTTCCCGGAAATTTTTTAAAATTAAAGTGCAAAGTTGTAGGTTTAAAGTTTTTTGAACCGAGAATTTTATTTCTTTAAAATACCAATTTTGTGATAGAATTTGTGTCAAGTTCTATATTTTCTTTATATGAAAATATTAGCCTACTATTTAAAGGAGACATGAGTTAAATAAAATAACTGTTTGTATCTGACTAAAAGAAGTGGAATGTAAATTAACTATACATCCTTATTTGCGGATGATTAAACTTAGAATAAATTTTCTCAACAATAAAATCGTAGTAACAAAAAAATACTGTGCATAGCAGGCCTACTAAAACGTAACAGTGATACTTTAATAAATTAAATAATATGCAACAAAAAAAAAAGAACTAATGCTGCCCCAAATTTATAAAATACCAGTTTATCCGCAGTTTAAATATTAATAAAAATCAAAGTTATATTCATTGATGCTTAAAATTTAAGATAGGTTTTTATGTTTTCAACAATATTTGTAATCACCTGTTACCCTGGGAAAGGGTTGAAAACACTCAATGGTTTTGTATTGTTTTTTTTTGGTCTTGGAAATTTGCATTTTAAGAAATGGTTTGTGAAGGCTTTACTTAATTAAAAACTTTTTTATCTCATGCTTTTTGTTTATAAATTGTGCCATTTTTTTTAAATTGGACGCTTTTTTGTAATGCTAACTTCATATTGCAGACATGTATTTAACTTTTTTACTCAAAAACGTCGCAATTTACTAACAAAATGCACGAAACAAAAAAGTTTCTAATTAAGTAGACTTTACAAACCATTTTTTAAAATTGCAAATTTTTAACTCCAGAAAACGATACAATGAATAGATTTCAACCCTTTTTTAGTGTAGCAGATAATTGGAAATATTATTGTAAGAAAGCCTGGGAAAACATAAACATCTCTTCCAGAAATCTGTGAAAGTTTTCGCAATAATAAAGAAACGCCCTGTATAAAAATGCGACAAAAAGTTCTCATAAACAAGGCTTAAAACACTCTTGCCTAGAGCCCCTAAATGGCAAAGCCTGAAGATGATTTGCCCGATATCTTTAAAACTATTAAGAATACATTTTTATGTCATTTCCAGAAGGTTGACAAGACAATTATTCAACAAAAGACTGAGTTCCACGGACTGCATAAGTCACACTCATATATATGAACTTAGGAAATCAAAATATAAAAAAAGCATCTTTAAAAAAAAATATGTAAATCAAATTAAGCTAAACTTGTTTCTTAAAATATTATTTTAATATGAGAATAATTCTGACAAGGTATATAAGTAATGTAAAAAAGGTTAATACAATTATTTAAAAAGTCAAAATAAAAAAAACATTTTTGGAAAACAACAAATAAATTTAGCTACATCTGATATAAATATTGAGCTTAATTTTAAGAGTTTGCATGAGTTATAAGTAAATGCAAATTGATTTTTATAAAGAGTTAAAATCTATAACAAAATAGTTCTAGAAGTTCAAGAAAATAAACTTTAGTTAAATTTTGTATAAAGTTGCTTGACAAGACATTATGATTTTGACAGGTAGTAGGGGTCATAAGTGTACGTTTAAGATTTTCTTAAGAAATCAAAATTTTATAAAACTTATCTAAGAGAACAAAATGTTTCAATCTAGCTAAATGTAATACAAAATTTTATTGAATAAGGTGTTCAATTTAAGAGGCTGTATACGTAATAGGTATAAGATAAGGAATTTATTGGAGTGCTAAACCGATATAAAATAATTTTTTTTGAATATAAGATTTTGTTTTGGCTTTGGTAAAAAAAATTGATTACAAAAAGGTCTTGAATGTGACAGGATGTCTGAGTCACCAGTACGCGTTAATAAAATTCTTTCATAAAAAAAAAAAAACAAAGGTCCAATTTAGCTGACAAAAAAGTTGGTAGAAGTTATTCTGACACGTTGTATGGATCATACGTTAATATAGTTTTTAGGAAGTTAAAATGTTAAACAAATAACTGATAAACTGAGCGGACTATTTGTTTATAGAATATCAGGTTATGCTTATTATTCTTAGATATGCACTTAACCTTTTTTATGTCATTTTTAAATCGTCATTTGCATATTATATTATAATGGTAATCGAAATACCCATTCTTTTGCAGAAATTTACGGAAACCCATTTGTGACTGTTCTTACTTCGCCTCACAAGTAGATGAATTGCCGAAATTTGATTTTACATACAAAATCTTAAAGGAAAATATGTATTATTTAATCCAAAAACAAAAATTTGGAACAAGCATGTTTCCAAACAATATTCGACTAATCAAAGAAAATAATAAACATACACTGTGTATTAGCTGAAATTCCACCCTGTATCAATTTTATTTTACATTTGGCAAATACCAACAATTTTGTTAGCGTATACGTACAACAATAACATTAAGCCAACGGTACTTTAGACCTGCCTTTATCTTGCGATGTCCTTGAAGGATGAAAGACAAACCCGTAAAATTTATTACTGCAGCTCGTCCTGGCGACCTTAATCCCTATTGTAGGTATTAAAAACCCTATCCGGGAATCCCATATTACCATTTTTCAATGGAAAACGGTTAAACCCAACATCAACGAAAATCGAGGTTGTAAAATCAGTAATATAAATCCTTTTCTTAATTTTAGATTAAAAATACTTTTAAAATAGGTTTCTATTAGCAACAATGCAGGTAAAAGAAAAAATAATGACACTAGACGGTAAATAAGTTTTGTTTAGGTACTTAGAACAACGAATTACTAAAAGAGGCGTACGTACGGTAAGGTGACAAAGGAGATAAATATTATTTTAATTCTCATAACAGACCCATCTAATTTGATTTTATCGATTTTAAAGTAAAACAAAACGTAAACCAGGTTTTAAAATTATTTATAGCAAATGGATCGGAACAATCAAAAATGTATAGATATTTTTTAAAGAAAAATACTTTATTTTCGTATATCAAGGAAGGGGGGTCTCGGATTGCGCACTGTGTTCTTTTTACCCATTTTTTTTAACACGAATTGAGGACTATATTAAAAACCACCCAAATCTACAGTGCATGAACTGTGCACAAAATTTTTTCATTTATTGCCTATATTACAAATTTTTAGTGTTTTAGTGGGCGATCTCTAATTGCGCACCGTATACCTGCTACCTATCCTTTTTAACAGAAATCGCGCACTCTACCTATATCAAACCTAGGTGGTGTTTAGTGCCTCAAAATTACCGCGCATTGTATCCAAAATTTACAGTGCTGGAATCGCGCACCAGAAGATTTTTACATTAATTACCTATATCACAGATTTGTGGTGTTTTGATGGGCGATCTCTTATCGAGCATCATATACCTGCTACCTAACCTTTTTAACACGAATGGCACACTGTAATTATATTAAAAATCGGGGACGTTTCAGTTCCTTTTATAAGAATTACGGCGCATTGTATCCAAAATCGCGGAAACTTAGAGTTCATAAATTGCGCACCATATGTGCTAGTACCTAACTTTTTTTAACACGAATCGCGCATTGTACCTATATCAGTTCGGTAGTGTTTTCGTTTAATAAAAAATTCCATAAAATTTAGCGTAAAATGATTTAAAGCAATTTGTTGTTCTGCTTGGTTAAATAAATATTTTCCTCAATATAGTAATCCTACCACTGCACACTGGGCGCCTTTCTGGTGCCGCCCCTACCTTGTACAATAAAATATCACCATTATTTTTTTGGGTTTAACCAAACGGTTAAGTGAAAGGTTTACTTTAATTATTCAGATAGTAAACATAGGTAGGTACCCAAAATTGGACCAGTGGGCAATTCGTGTTATTATAATGCAGTAATACAACAAACCCTCATTACGACACCCAGACAGTGGGTAATTTATACACGTCCATGGTGGCTAAGATATAATAAAGAAAAATTCCAAAATGTCATTTTTATTCTGGACGATATAGCTTCAAGGGAAGAAGATTAAAGAAGTAAACGCCTCTATTTTACGTAATATTCTATTTTTTTTACAAAAAAATGGGTTAATTTTATAAATATTTTATACTTGGGATCTTCAGGGGTTATAAAAAGGGGTCTAAGAGGTGAATAGGGAAACGAATATAAATATTAAGTTGTATATGTCATCTTTAAGGTTTTTGGGACAAGAAGAGATCAAGAAATATTGAGGCGTGAACCTAAATCTTTATCTAACAAATTTATTTTTTTTAACGGGACCAGCCAAATTTCGCATAGACCATCGCATTGAGACTAGACAAGAAAAGCAATTCTCTCGTTTTGGTGAGAAAGCTGTTCTTTCGCTCGGAGACCACTCTCACTCTCGTCTTTTCTCGTTTCTCTTTTAGAAAGAAATATGCTTTATGTAAATGTATAAATGGAAATATAATATTTTTGATATTTTTTCCTAAAATAAAGTCTTATTATTATATCAAATCCAAAAATTTATTTTTTACGAAAAATTAACTTTTTTGTTACCAATATTATATACCCAAATTTATAACAGTTTGTATTCTAAATAAAAAAGTAATCACCGTAGATTAGATCAGAATAGCAGATCTGATACCAGATGTATTATATTTCCTGTCAACAAAATAAAACCATCACTAATTCGCTTAATTCTGGTTAGTTCGGTTAGTTCTGGTTAGTTCTAGTAATGTAATTTTATTGTTTCGTTATTAATTGCATTTTTAGTTGATTGCACATACATAAACAGATAACTATTTTCAAATAGTTTGACTTTAACAAGTTAGCGACAGATCTATTATGTAAAAAATATACCAGTTTATATGATAACAACAAAGTGAATAATCTAGTGACTGATTAAATCACACCCTATATAATTTAGTTCTTAAAATTAGAATTCAGTAACTTATATATTTTAAGAAATTTTTCAAGTTTAGGTAAGAAAGTTTTTATATTTAAAAAGGAAAATTATATAACGAATCCGGATCACGAAGCCTATTTTTAAAAAGTAATCGATTCCAGCCTCAGGATCATTAAAAAGGTATCGATTCCCGGATTTGATTCCAAAAAGATTTGATTCCTACCCAGCTCTGGACCATAGCATAGCCTTCTATACGAAAAATGATTAACTTTACAAAAAATGTCAAAATTATCTCCCTTTAAAGAAATAAATATGGCCTATTGTATAATTTTGAAAAACTCTTAAAAAGAGGAATAAGACAAATAAATAATACATAGGGTGTTCCATTAAAAAAAAAACACAAGCTTAGGACGTTCTCAAAAACAAAACTTAAAAAAAAACTAACTACGCCACTAGATTCTACATAAAAACTCTATTATAATCCATTTTCAAATCATTGATGAGTTACCAAATAATCGTGATTCAGAAAAGCGTCAAACTTGATGATTTTCAAAATCGCCCTCTTTGTCAGAAACTGTGGGGGATATAAAAATTTTGTTTACACCAAACCTTATCTTTCTATATTTTATAATAGTGGTGACTATACCAAAATCATGGAACTAATGAAAAATAAACGCTAAAGGCCTTTGAAAAGGATTTTCCGGAAATTATACATATAAAATTACGACGATATCGCTGTGTTATTTTACTAAACACCTTGAGGATGAACCGGATCTAAAAGAGGATGTAGGTCTCAAACGACCGAATGCACTTAGGACGGGAAGGGTCAAGTAAACCAACTAAGGGTAACTTAGTGGAGATAACCTTTATTAATGAACTTAAATATGTGTTTAATGATACTCTCTTATTTGTTTCTTATGAAAGTTATTTGATTGATTGCTGCTTAGATTTTTTTTGGTAGCGGTTCTCAAAATCTCAAAAGGATAAGCTTTAATATTATAAAAGTTTCTAAAAGCGCAGGAAATTTTAGTTAAAAAGTTTTCTTATAATTATAATTTAACATTGAAAATCGGCTTTCGCGCGGCAGTTTCGGCATGCGCACGCCCCCACTGTAGTGAGCGGAGTTTTTAAATATTTTTTTTATGCAATTAAATGTTAATTAAAAAATTTGAAAAAAATCTCGTGTCATCTGGACACTTTAAAGAATATAATCTCCCGATAATAAAAGTTGTATTACCATTTTTTTGAAAAGTTATTCAATTGTTAATTAACAGTTTTTTACGGGTCTCTGTTGTCATAAAAGGCGATATAAAAGTTTAAATAATTAATTTAAAAATGTTTTGTTTCTTGCAGCCCTTTTAATAAACAAACTCAACAAGATGACATTGTGAAATTTTATATATAAAAAAAAATATTAATTATTAGCTTTTGAGGTAAAAAAAGTTAAAAATTTAAATAATTAAATTTCATCTTCATTTTAGGCATTTTATAATTACTTTTAAATTTTTTTTCCCGCCATTTGTTTATAAAGTTGTTAAAAACAAATGGATTAATTAAATATTTTTGAAAAAACGACCTTAAGGTCAAAAACTGTATCTGCAATAGTTGCAAAGTTAGAGCAATTTGTTTGTTGACAAATCAAGTCAGCGCTTGGACTTAGTCGTGATCCAAAATCCAAATGTTTTTTAAAAGACCGAGAATAATGTTTTTTTTTGTTTCAGGTTGCTGTTTTTGTAATTCTTTTATGTTCTAAAAAAACATTAATACAAATTAAAAAAATTGCTGAATAAATAAATAAATTATTTTTTTGCCATTATATTTGTAAATGCAAATTATGATTAAAAAAACGATTCCTTAATAATTTATTTCAACAACAACAACAATAAAAATATAAAAAAAATAATTATTAACAATAAAATATTGTTTTTAAGAATTTTTTTTAATCATTATTTTCTTGCGCTAACAATATGGTAAAATTTTTTTTTCAAAAATATTTAATTAATCCATTTGTTTATAAACAATTTATAAACAAATGGCAGGAAAAAAATTAAAAAACAATTATAAAATGCCTAACATGAAGATGAAATCAGTAATAGCTTAAAATAAAAAAAAATATATATTTAAGAAACATTATTTAAATTTTTCACTTTTTTTACTTCAAAATTAATAAAATATTTTTTTATAAACTTTCATAATGTCATCTTGTTAAGTATGTATATAAAAAGAGCTCCAAGAAACAAAAATTTATAGATTAATTATTTAAACTTTTATACCGCCTTTTATGACAACAGAGACCCGTAAAAAAACAGTTAATTAAGAATTGAATAACTTTTTAAAAAATGGTGATACAACTTTTATTATCGTGGAATCATATGCTTTGAAGTCAATTTTTTTAATTAATATTTAATTGTATAAAAAAGTTATTTAAAAACTACGCTCACTAGAGAGGCGGCGCGCGCATGGCGAAAGAGCCGCGCGAAAGCCGATTTTCAACGTTAAATTAAAATTATAAATATTTAAGCTACAATAGAGGGAATTAATAAGAACTTTTGTTCTGAAATTTCTTGTTCTTTCAGAAACGTTTATAATATTTGAGCTATTACTTATAATTTTTGAGATTTTGGCAAAAAGCTGGACGGCTATTTTTATACAGTTTTCAAATGTTAAAAATCGAAATTTGCTATCGGTAAAAGAAAAAAAACTCTGGCTAAAAAAATCGGTATATTTATGGTTCTATCAAACGTGTCGTCCATTATTACCTCAGTAGCCATTGTATTTTTAATTGTTGATTAATTATTATTTTGCTTTTAACTTTGTTTCATTCGAGCAATTGTCTTACCAGATTTTGAGCCAGATATTTTTTCCCGGTTTTGAATACTTCGTCAATTTAACTCGTTTCTTAAAATCACTCGAGGGTAGCCCTTTCGTGAATATCCGGCCAAATCTGACCATTTATAGTATTATAAATGGTAAACTTTCATTAAATGTTTAGTTTTTTGAGTTTGGTAGTTCTTATTTTTATATTTCCAAATATATATTTCCGAAAATTTTCCAACACCAGTCTTGGAAAAATTCACCGGTTATTCGTTGCTGTTACAGTTTCCTTTTTATAGACCCTCTCAATCACTTTTAAAAAATGAATGCTCTTATTTCCCTAAAATATATCTTTATGTCCTACATGGTTTTTCTTTTTACCATTTTTCTTATCCTTAACCTTTTTTTTGTGACTTTCTGAAGTCTTTTGTACGATAGCATTTTCTGATTTCTCATCCTTGATTGGTACCTCAACACCCTCAAATTGGTTATCTCAACCTCGATATAACTTCTTTTTTGTTTGTATGGGTGAACTTATGTTTGTAATAACAGGATTTTTTTTTATTAAAAAAAAATAGTAAAGGGATTTTTAAGTTATCATATAAAACATTTAGAAAATACACGAATTCAAAATACTATTTTTTTAAAGTCACCGTGTCTCCGATGTACCTGTTGTATACATCCTCCTCCTATGCTTTAAATTTATAAAATTTATTCCAATAAAATTAAATTTAATACCTCAAATTTCCTATAAACTCGGCTTTAAAATATCAACTTATAAAAGCCCGACCTCAGACATGATGAAGTTTTTACTAAACCTCGAAAACTTTAGATGAATGGGGATATAAATTCATGAGAGTGCATTTATGAATGAAGAGAAAGAGAAAGAGAAAATATATGTGTGTTCAGAGTAATATTATGTACTACACCGAACTGGCAACTTTATTCGATGTAAATAAAATGTTTCAACAGGTTGTCGTCAGTAAACAGATCACGTTTAAGGTTTTTATTACGTTTAATACCGTTAAGAGCCTCTTTTTAAAAGGATTTAAAACAAGGGGAGAAATGTGATGAATTAATGATATTGTCTGATAAAATTAAATTGCCTTATGGGAGATTTGTTCTAATAAAGGAAAATAAGATGTATCTTAAATTTGCCTGTCTTTAATTATTTTAAATTAGAACATTTTCAGTCGTCTGCAGGTGTTTAATAAATGATTAAAGTGAGCATGTCTATGACAGGTTGTATTGATCTTAATGCAAACCTGACAATATTACTTTCCTTTTATTTAATAACAGTATTCAAACATTTAAACATCCAGAAAAGGGTTTACCTAAACATCTTGAATTTTGATTTATTACGCTTTACCTGCTGATCATATCCAATTCTACCCTTCTGTCCCAGCATGATCAGTGATCATGATCGTTTTTTTAATCCTCTCTCCTCGTGGTATTTTAGTTTTACTTACTTAAAAAGAGTTAAGTTATCTGGAAAATACAGTTAATTATGTCCTTTTGGCTAGTTGGTTTAAGACTCTTAAAAGACCACTGATTGCTGCAAAATTATATTGTTCTCTTGTTGCTCTTATCTTCTTAAAGAGGGCCTTGATATGTGGGGCTGTTAAATGGCGTTATTTATCATTCAATCGTTTTATATGATTTTTGTGATGCCACAAAATTTGACCTAGCATTTATATCAGTTTTAATAAATGGTCAGCAAGAATATAATTATCGAAAGGTTTCGAAATGACTATTGCTTATAACATACTAATATTAGATAAATCAACTATGAAAAAGTCTGTCAACAAAATCGAAACAAAGCGCACTGTCCCTAGTCATATCACCAATAGGCAACCGCATTTCGTATTTTAAAGAGGCATTATTTTTACAAATAATAAAGACCAAGAGTTAAAGGATTAGAATAAAATACGACAATATGAATTTTGTTGAATTAATTTGCTGAAAGTAGAACCCAGTGTTAAAAAAATGTTTTTGCGGAAATTTTTGGGCATGGTATTATTGAAATATTTTTTGTGAAATGATAAATTGGGGTCTGGATGGAGTTGAGTGTGCAAAATATGAGAACCACATTCTTTAAATTGTTTTGAACTCAGAAAAGCTTGCAGAATATAATTCTGGATGTTGCCAGCTTTGTTGATCCATTTATTTGTTATACCACTCCTTTAGAGATCAAGTAAATAGACTAAATAAATGCTTTGGGACTATTTTAATAATGTTTTAATGACAATATCCAATTGTTTCTTATGATTCAAGATACTTGTAGCTAGTCAATTGTAACAAAAAACAAAATAATTAAAATAAAAATAGGAACTGTTGATAAAAAAACTATTTAATACCCAAAAGCAAATGTTATTATAAGTTATCAAAAAAAATGACATATATCAATTTTTTTACAGTGTTCTACCTTTCCAAAATCTGGTGCAACATTATTTACTCGATTTCGCATTCCTTTACCGATTTTCGAAAAAGTTTTTTTTAAAGGGCAAAAATATTTCTATTTTTTAATTTACTATCCGACTGTATACTTAGTTTTTCAAAAATCGAAAAAAATATTAATCGCTGGCTTCGTTTATGACAGAAGAAGAGTATTTTTTTCAAGAAGTACCAGTTTTATTCATACCTTTACAATACGCTAGTACTAAAGTAAGGTTAATTTTAAATTTTAAACAAAAAAGAAATCACGCGTTTAATGACATATTAGAAGACAATCTGTATATTCTGTATATATCCCAAATCAGAACCCCTTTAGAATATTGTTTCCATGTCTGAGAAATGGCGTCTCCTACAACTCTTAGCATTTACGATTCCATTCAATGAAGATCTGTTTGTTTTATAAATGATACCCCGCTTACGGAAAAGCCTCCCTTTTTGCCCACCGATGAGCTCTTCTATAGGTATTTTTACGGCTTCTGCTCAGAGGAGTTGGCCTATATAATTTCCCTTCTGGCACCTCCCAACAAAGCAACACTTAGTGCAACTTTTATGTATCCTTGTACAGTTCAACTAGGGAGGCCCCGAAGTTCCCGCTTTCTTCTTTCCTTCATCCCAAGAGTGTCCAGCTATGAAACCAGCTTCCTGCAGAAGTTTTCCCTTCTCCTCCTGTCTCCAAATATTCAAGTCCCGTGTGAACAAACTTTCTCTCACCAAGACACCCACGGTACTTTAGTATCTAGGCCTCAGCCTTTGTGGACTGTCCAAAGATAAAAAAATGCTTAGCTGCTAGGTTGATAGTTCGTTTATTCGCCTTTTTTCCAGTCATATTTTCCCTACGCATTTACATAAGCGTGTAAAAAATGTCACTAAACTGTCTTGCATTAGCATTTATAATTTCCTTTAGGGGAATCTGCTATTTGTGGGTCCCAAATATTAATCAGCAATATAAGAAAAAAAAAGAGGAACGGCCGGAAGAGAGAACTGGTCGTGGTTGCTTAAAAATCTTGCTACATCAATCAAACAATCACTTTTTAAAAACATTCCATGTGGTCCATTTTTGTTGTAAAGACCTATTGGATGTTTATCAGTATTATTTTTTATTGTGCGGTAAAAACGCGTTAAAATAAAAGTATTTCTTAATGTCTTACTAAGAAGCCGCATTAAGGAAAAAATGTTTTCACACGTTGCGTTATCGTCCGTTAACGCATCACGTTAATGTTTGTATTTCGTTGAAGAATTTAAAACAATAGAAAAAAACGGGAGAATATAATTTTAAAAATTAGATTTTTTATATATAGTTTTAAACCTAAAATATTATTCTTACTTTTCGACAGCCTGTGTAATATAGAAAGTCGCCACCCATGGTCGCGGTTGAGCCGGGTGGATGGATGGTGCCGTGCCAGCGCAAATTATAAACAGCCGGTGTTTGGCAGCCCATGAGCGCAATGGGCATTTCTGAGAACGGTAAGGCAACAATTTACGGTTTATCTTTAGCCGCTGCCTGGTTGGCGGCATATTGTCGCTTCTGAAATATACTTAACAAAGGACGTCAGCGTTGCCTCTAAAGGCCGTTCGTCAATTTTGCCGTTTAGGCCGTTTTCAAAACCTAATTTCTGTGCCTGTTTAATCTACAACGCCGGAAGCGAGGTTGTCAGATTCATTTTGTAACAAACATTTGGTCAATATTTTTTATATGATTGTGGCGGATTTCCCAGTTCTTGCAATAAATGTCAATTAGTTATATTTACGGATAACTTAGCTGACACAAATTTTAAGAAGAGCAATAGATTTTTATAAAGTGTGGTCCAATCCAATAAAATCCATACAATTCGCTGACCACTTTGTAATGCCAGCCAGACACAAACCGGCAATCCTCAAAGGAAAAACTGCGCAGGCAGGGCCGGCAGCCCGCACAATCCGGTAAAACAAACGCGTTTTTACACACACTCCAAAAATTATTATGGCCAGGCCTGCGCAGTTTATTCTCTAAGGAATTCCGGAATGTGTGTGGTTATCTTAATTTAACTTAAAATCATTGGTGCTTAGATAATGGTTTTACGCCTGTTTGAATGTGATAAACAATAATTTGGTAGTGACACTAAAAAATTTTATACTTCCATTGTCTTAATTTTAATTATTTACACAACGTTTTCAGCAGTTCTTTCAATAACTGTTTTTAAGTGTAAACTGACAACCGTTTGGGATATTGTTATTTACTTTTAAGCAATATTTTAACAAGAAGTTTTTTTTCCTTGCATCAATGGTGCAAAAACTTTATTTCGATCATTTCTTTTTTAGTTACATTGAATGTATAAATAAAATAAATATAAATATAATATAAATATAATATTATAAATACCAAATAACAATATTCTAAAATTAAATAAATAACTAAATCTATATTTAAAAATTATAAACTTCATCAAGTCCTAGGTCTTCCTGGATTACCTAGTACCGATGCTGCATTACCCCGTTGCACAGCTAAACCAATTCTTTGGATAATGAAACTTTGCATTGTATTTTTTGCAAATTTCATTTATAAGTTTTGGTTATTTTAAATTAATAACTTAAGGGCCATATTGGTCGTTAGTATATTCTTTTATACCAAGCTTTAATGTTCTAGAAGATACCCAGTTATCTATCGGGTCTGTGTAGATGTCTTTGACCACAACAAGTTATTTAGTTTTATCTAAATGAAAAGACATAAAGTCCGATTTAAAGAAGAAAAGGCCAGAAGCGTCATACCAAAAGAGTCCGCGATTAAGCCTTTCACTCTCTACGCTCCACCCATACGTTGTTAAATTTGTAACAGAGCGACGAGAACGGGAATAATTTTAAAGTGAGAGAGAACAACGCATGGTGATGACGCTGGTGGCCTTTTCAACTTTAAATCGGACTATAACATAAATACTGAGCACATTTACGGCTATTTTTATTAAAAATATCTTTAAAAATATAAATTTCTGTAATAAATCTCCACTCTCTACTATATCTAAACAAAAAGTTGATACAAACTGTAGCTTTATAAATACGTAAAAAAACATTTATCGCTTAAGTTTATGTTAATTATTTAAACAACATTAAAAATTTTATAAAGTTTACTTAAACACACATTTTATGTGTGTTATGTTGCCGTGGTTGCCACCACTTGGATGGCTATTCTAAAGTATCAGTTGCAAAGTACTTATTAACTTCAGAAAATTGCAGCCTTAAGTGGTTTTAAACAGTAACAGTCAGTAGGCCAAAAAAAATCATTTTTAAAGAATTTTTCTAAAGTAAAATTTTCTACACATATTATTTGTTATTAACTTTTATCTATATTTTACCCTTATTGTATGGTAAACTTAATGATTCTGGAAGTTGCGACAGCTGATTTATGGGTACACCTTTAAACAAGGCGTCTTGCGCTGAGCAAGCTATCTCTGATCTTGATCATCCAAAATAAAAAAAACAAAATATTTTCTTCTCTCGTCTAAAATATTGTGTTTAAATTTGAGACTGATCTGGTGAGCTGTTTTCGCGAAATCTTGCTCACAAACTTAAAAACGTATTTTTGAGAAAAGCCAGTTTTAAAAGCACATTACATATACAAACGTCGACTAGTATTCGGAAATGCGCTCTATTTGATGTAATAAAATTTTATACAGCATATCTCAAATTTAAAATATGACGTCATCAAATATTTTTAAAATAGCAACACTATTCTTTTTTAAACTATTTTTAAACAGTATATCAAGTTACACATGTGTGCCAAATTTCAAATTTTTATTTCTTGTCATTTAAAAGATATTGCCATATATATTTTATATATACAGTGCGAGCCTCTAACTTGGAATAAATTCAGTAAATCAAACCAGGTTTTTTTTCGGAAATACGTTCGGGCACTCCGACTAGTATTCAAAAATTCGCTTTTTTTGATGTAATAAAATTTTATACAGCATGTCCCCACGACGGAAACTAGTTGGTCCCGTTCCTACCACTGGATTGACAACAACAGTGATTAAAGGCATCATTAAAGAATACTCCCATCGACTGTTTAAAGGAAAATGGGATGATACTACGAACTGCAACATCGCAAAAATAATGCTGAGCTATCCAGACAAGTCAATAGCGAAAAAAACACTTATGATGTCCAGAAGGAACCTCCGAATACTAACGGGTGTTCTAACTGGCCTCTGCGGGCTACGAGGACACCTATTTAAAATGGGTCTAACGGACACAGGATTATGTAGAGGCTGTGAACAAGAAAATGAGACCGTGGAACACATTCTTTGCGATTGTCCCGCCCTCACATTTGAACGGAACTCCATGCTGAGCACGAACTGGCCAATACTGGCCTAAATTAAGGTATGTTTCCTTCCACGCGGCCGCCGCATGCGGCTAACGCACTACGTTAGCCGCAAAGCACTCCTACTCATGTTTTTAAATGTGCCTGTTTGTTCAAGCGGCCGTCGTATGCGTCGCTCCAACGACTGCGATTGTGCGACTGATCTAAGTGTAGCCGCAGCGTGTTGGACTGATATTTTGTTTGTGTTGTTTTGTGAATGTCCGGTGTTTTTTAATTAAAATTGAAACTTTATTTAAATGAGGTCCTGATTTTTTGACGTATTTTGCGACCTAAGGTTCGCACTTATTCAAAAAATCAGTTTAATGTTTCCCAAGATCCTGCCAAAAATATATTGTCTGACTCTCTAATATATGGTTTCTTATAAAATTGCCATTAATATAAATTTTTCGAATAAGTCAATACATTTTTGGGTTTTGGAACTAATAGCTCCGAAAATGCTATAAAATCTGGGCTATTTAAAAACGTTGATGATGAAAGACAAAACTCGTGTATAAATCTAATACACTATCTTTAGAACAGAAAGTAGCAATGGAAATGTAAAAGTTATTTTGTTACATCCATTCAAATAAAGTCATAAAAAAATAAAAACGAAATCGCGAATAATCGGTTTTTTCCAAAAGTAAGTATTCGAAAATTTTAAAGTTCTTAGGTGGCATTTTGATTAGCATCATATTTCGCAACTTTGCTTCATTTAACCGACCTCGTATCTCTTCAAGTTACCGAGATCCTAATGATAAGACTCGAATTTGGTACATCCTGTACAGATTTACCTTAATACAATGGCTAATTTTTTCTCTGGGGTTATTGGATATTCAACTCTGTTGTCTGGCTCGGACTTTATATCGTCTTTTATTAAGTCAAGGATAAAACTAAACTCTGCTTTATTCAGTCTAAAATATTTTCTAAATTTTACTTCATCCTGTTGCAGATGTCGATTTATTAATGTAGTATAACAACCCTCATCGCGTCTTTGCTGAAATATTGGATTTATAGGGGCATTGCTATGTTTCAGGTTGGCTAATTGTAATAGTATTTCGTCATCCTCTTTTTCTTCTAATAATAAATATATTGCTAGATCATCCATCACGACTCTTACCAAAGATTATTTCCTTTACACTAAAATTTTGCTATCGCGAGTTTGAGCCGCGGTCCTAAGAAACCGATTAAACGGCGGCCGCATGCGTTAGTCGCATTGCGTTAGTCGCATGCGACGGCCGCATGGAAGGAACCACACCTTTAGGGAGATTCCACATAAAGACGTCGTAGACTATTTCAAATTAATAGGTTGGACGACGCAGTAAATCTCCCGCTTACAAGAGGAAGCACAAAGGACCTACTGAGGTCTAGGTGCAGTGATATATTACCACCCTCTGAACGTTCAGATCAGATCATATGTTAAATTTGGGACATGCTATATAAAATTCTATTACATCAATAAGAGCACAATTTAAAATACTAATCGACGTGTCCGAGCATATTTTCGAGAAAAAAACTCCAGTTTGAGAGTCGCACTGTATACATTACGAAAATAAAATCTAAAAAAATCGATCTTTTAAAAATTTTAACTTATATATTGAACAACTTAAGAATAGCGATGTTTAATTTCATACTATTATAGCCACGACTTTTAACTAAAATACACAGCCTGATACTCATAGGATTTTCTTACCCACTAATTTGTTACACCAAGGAGAAACAAAAATAAAACATACATTTGAGCGGAAAATTCTGAAACCTATATCACAAAAAAATGGCCCCACCCTAGACAAGAATAACATATCGTTAGGACCAACAATCATCTTTTTGAATAACCTTTTAATTGGTTTTCACAACAAAATACATTATTTACACATTAGATGTTCTTAACTCAGTTTATCCATTATTTATCTTTTCATTTTTGATAACTGTTCTTTATAAATTCGATTTTTTAAAGAATTTCTTTAGTTACTAGTATTTTAGTGTTAATAATGGGTTGTAAGAGCAAGCTGGTACTGGTATTTGTAGCGGTGATACTTGCTGTCAGAGCACAAGAAATTGAGGAAAATGTGATCCCAACAGTAAGTTGTCTAACACTAAATTATTAATAGTGATACATTTTAAGCTTTAAACATACTAAAGATGAGTATTTATATATTATACATCGAGGATAAATCGTACAAGACACATACAAAATTAAAATTAGTAAAACAGAATACTAAGATGGTTAATTAATAAGTCTTGTCATTAGATAAGAAAACATGATGGTCTAAGAGCTAGAGCCGAAAAATCATCGTCATCAGTAATATGGAGTTTCTCCCGTAAAACATGTTCATTTAGTTTTGTTAATTATGTTCCCGCGCAAGCTAACAACCTATTGGATGCAGGGGGTGGCAATAAGGGGTGAAAGTGCAAAATTTTGGGAAAAAACGTCATTGATAATATGTCAGCCATTTTGGCCACTTAAAGTTGCACCCCTAAGGTGTCTAAATTCAAAAGGGCTGACAGTTAGGTGGATACCGAGGACAGTAAAACGGGGTCAAATTAACCCGAGCGCTAACTTTATACATGGTGTTTTTTAATTGAATGTCAATATTAAAAATGTTTGGTTCCATTTTAAGAACATATGAACGTATGTCCTAAACGGCATAAGTTTTGATATACAGGATGGTAAAATTTTCAAAAATAAATCATATTTATTATTAATATCGGTAATACCACTTTAAGATATTTTAATAAAATTTGGCATACATGTACTATGTATCAAGAGGCATTTTTTAGTGTATACATTTTTTTTATTTTCACCGGCGGCTTTCGTACGAAATTTGACTTGCATATTTTGGCAGATATTGATGGTACCTCACTGATGTCTCTTAAAATAAAAAATATTTTTTAAATCCCCAATTATTTATAAGCAAAATTGATCACCTGTGTTTTTTTTAATCCGATGCACGGTTTTCGCTTAAAAAAATAAAAACCATTTCTCTGCTGATCATAACAATATCGGTAAATAATATGACCGTGCAAAGAAATATTTAGATTTAATTTTTCTAGGTAAAAACCGTGCGTCAGACTAAAAAAATCAAGAGATCAAATCTGCTTATAAGTTTTTTAGTCCGAGGCAGGTTTTCACCTAGAAAAATTAAATCTAGATATTTCTTTGCATGTCAATATTACCGATATTGTTATGATCATGCAGAGAAATGGTTTTTATTTTTTTAAGCGAAAACCGTGCATCGGATTAAAAAAAAACACAGGTGATCAATTTTGCTGATAAATATGGATTAAAATTATTTTAGAGAAATAGTGACTTATAGATATTTAAATGAGAGTAAATTTTATTATTTTTAAGAAAACCTCTATGATAGACATGTACCAAATTAAATCAAGTGTATACAATATTAATAAAAATATTTATTTTAAATTTTACACCATCTCAAACTTTTATAAAGTAAGACGCTTGCTTAAAAGAAGACTAATTTGACCCCGTTTTACTGCCCTCGGTATCCACCTAACTGTCAGACCTTTTGGATTTAGAAACCTTAGGGGTTCAACTTTAATGGGCCAAAATGGCAGACATATTATCGATCACGATTTTTTTCTTTAAAATTTTGCACTTTCACCCCGTATTGCTGCCCCCTGTATTCAATAGGTTGTCAGCCTGCGCGAGAACATAATTAACAATACCAATGTTTTACGGGAGAAACCCCATATTACTGATGACGATGATTTTTCGGCTCTAGCTCTCCGTCTATGATGCTTTGGTTTAAAATACATTTTAATATCCAATATAATCTCCTTGGACATTAATAAATTTTTTTAGTGATTCTCTAATTTATGGGTTCTATCCCTGAAGTGACAATCCGGAAAACAGACTTCCGAAATACGCCAGGTTATTGTTTTACCAGGTTTGGAAGTAATTAATGAACAAAATTCCCTTTGCATCCTAAAAACTGATGCAAACCTTCTCGGCGGATTTCTGGACCCTAACTTGCCTTAGAGCCCAAGTAATGGATTTATACTACTTCTTAGTAGTTTGTTTTAATTCAAAATAATGGTGGTACACCCAAGTCTCACTCATAGCGATAAAACGGTGCACAAAATCCTTTTTATTCCTTCTAAAACGCTCTAAATGTTGGTGAGAAAGGCACACTTGAACGTGTCTTTGTTTCATTGTTAGTGAATGTGGCACCCACTGTTCATATAGCTTTCTAAAACCCAAAACTTCAGCCAAAATATTGCTTACACTGCCTTTCTCGGATAATCAAAGATTTTCCACATAAATTCTTTATTTTTGATACAATTTCTGGTGTGCGTGCATTTTTTAGACATCCTATACGTAAATCGTTCTCGAGACTTGACCAACGCAGTAACCTATCTCTATCCTATTCTAATTAAAGGTGAAAAGTTCCTATGCATTTTTAACAATTGTTCGTTTTATTTGGTGCTTTGCTTTCCAAAAATAAAACATTTATCACAGCACAATATTCAACACGTCAACTTTGAAAAGCTATAAATATACAAATGAGATGATATATTTACATAAAACTCACATGTTCATACAAAAGTACTACAATTTTTATAAATAGAACGACGTAACAGCGCCATCTCGTATTGAACGTAAATCACACTTATAGTTAGTTCAGGGTATTGGGATGCATCTTTTAAAATTACTTCTGAGCCGGCCATGTGCTCCACAAATGAGAGTAAAAATTAAATTTTTTGAGTAACAAATGCTTTTCCGGGAGTTTTAAGTCAGTTATGCTGTATGTTTAATTTGTTTAAAGGAAATTTCTAGCGACAATTATTTTGACAATTAATTTTTTGTTTAATAGTTTTAAAATTTTACAGGGACATGAGTCCGAATCTACAACTCGAGGAAATCAAATTATAATTGAGGCAACTAATGAATCATCTTCACTGTCGATTATTCCTTCAACTTCCGAGTTACCAACGTCTAATGAACAACCTACACTTTTAAATAACCCGCCAACATCCAAATTACCATCAAGTAGTACTACCGAAATTCCAAATAACAACTTGGTGGATAGTGCAGAAGAAGCGGCAACTTCAGATGCAACGAATCCTTTGATAGTGGAAATATCCAATGGAAAAATTGAAGGTCGTGAAGAAAAAACTAAAGATCAAAACAAGACCTACTACGCATTCCAGGGAATACCTTATGCGAAGCCCCCGATTGGTGACTTACGATTTCGGGTAAGTTATTTATAAACCGTTTTATTATATTATATATCCTTAAAATATAACAAAAGCAGCACTTTCTCGATAAGAGCCAACATAGCATATGGACAAAGTAATCCAAAATCTTTTGTTAAAATATCAAAAACCCATTTTAATTTATAGACAAAGTCAGAAAAAAAAAACTTAATTTATAAGAAAAAAGCTTAAAGCAACTAATACTAATAGAGCGAGAGCTGGCTGCAAAAAACCTGGCCTATCGAGTAACCGGATGAAATATGTTTTAAATAATGCTACTCACTGTATCTATTGAAAAAATCATTTGGTGCCAGGGCAAATATGGTGCATAAAATTGCTATGTTTTTTCTAAGGTGCATTTTTTGGACATGAACTGTACCAATCGAGTAAGCGCTTGAAACTAATTTTAAAATTTAGTTTTAAGTGAATAAAAAATAATTATAAACTAGTGCCCTGTTAAATCTGGTGCTAACCCCATGGCACGACACTTTTAATTTTTTTTTTTTGCGTTACTGTACCCATTGAGTAATTGCTTTAAACTATAATCAAATTAAAGTTTAATTATTTCTTATTAAAAAAATACATTACTGCCACTTCTATTCTAGTGACAAATGCCTGGCACGATACTTTATATTTCTTTAAGCCCCATGCTACCGAGAGAGAGATATAACATTAGAAAAAGATGCATGGAGACGCTGTCCAAACTTGATGCGAACATTGGGCGTCTTAGTTATTGAACTAGTTGTGGTATATAGTAGAATATATGAAAAAAATTGCATTGTACTTGAAGAAATATAAAGTATCGTGCCAGGCATTTGTCACTAGAATAGAAGTGGCACTATTTTTTTAATAAGAAATATTTAAACTTTAATTTGATTATAGTTTAAAGCGGTTACTCGATGGGTACAGTAACGCAACAAAAAAAATTTAAAAAGTGTCGTGCCATGGGGTTAGCACCAGATTTAACGAGGCACTTATTTAAAATTATTTTTTATTCACTTAAAACTAAATTTTAAAATTAGTTTCAAGCGTTCAAGTTCGTGCTCGATTGGTACAGTTCATGTCCAAAAAATGCACCTTAGAAAAAACATAGCAATTTTATGCACCATATTTGCCCTGGCACTAAATGATTTTTTCAATAGATACAGTGAGTAGTATTATTTAAAACATATTTCATCCGGTTACTCGATAGGTCAGGTTTTTTGCAGCCAGCTCTTAGACTATAACAGTTTAGTGTAAAACAAGAGTTGATAAAATGGCCTTTAAAATAAAAAAAAAACAAAAATGTACTGTTATGCAATTGTTACTAAAAATAATTTAACTTCTGAGGACGGTTTGGTTAGTATAAACTGAAACGTAAACAGAAAAAAATGTGTAATGACAAACATGGGACTTTCTGGTTAAGTTTTTTTGGTTGTCGTAAGTGTTCAAACACCGTTTAATAATGGCAATGACATTTGTCTAATATTACAATTTCCAAAAGTGGCATTTGTCAAAAATACCATTGGACAAAATAACATTTGTCAAAACATCACCTGTCAAAAAAAACATATTTTAAAACAAAATTTTACAAAAATGACATATATTTAAAAACTGTTTTTTATCTGTCAGATTAAGTAGGATATCGCATTTTTGACTTTAAAAAACTCTGCTGATGTATGCATGCAACTCATAAAATCTAATCAGAATTGAAACCTTACCTCAACGAATTATTTGACCAAATTTGGTTCAAATTGGTTATCGTGTTTATTATTATGATTTTTTCATAACTGACTGCTTACAAAAAATTGTTACAACTCACACAAGCTGTCAGAACTAAGCTCTTCTCGATTTTTGTTTTTTACCAGATTAAGTTCTCTTCGGTTGCCGCATTCTTTAAACATGTTTTTTTTTATCATTTAATCCATTAAAATATTCAGTTAATGTGCGTATATGACTCACACAATTTAGAAGAGTCCGTAGATTTATCAAAACAATTTGGATTTCCAATTCTCTTGTTATCGAGATACAAAAAGTTGACCCTAAATACAAATAGATGTTTTTTTAACAGTTTTTCGTAATTAAAAATTGTCAAAAAACTAAGTAAACATTTAGTTTTTTATTCACTACGTATGCAAGAAAGTAAAAATAGTATTTTTTTTTTGTTCAAAATGAGCGATAACCCAGGAAAACACATTTTAATTTAAAGAAAAGATCGAGAACAAAACTTAGTTTAATGCGTTGTTTAACTCTTATTTTTAAGCAAATTTGGAATTGGAATTTAAATTAAAAAAATAAATAAAATTACTTATTTATTCTCTAAACACTGTAATAAAACATACACAAGTTTCTGATTTTTCTCCAACTTGGATTAAGAGCTTTTGTGCTTTGGATTTTCTTAATTTAAATGTGACAACCCTCCTGACGACAAAGAGTAGAACCATTTTAAATCTCTGTTATCTCTGGTTTAAACCTCAGAATGGGTTTTAATAATGGCTAATCTAAAAGTTATTATTAACCCATAGATCATTAGGTTTAATGTAAGTCAATAATTTACCACTGGTTATTCTTGAAAATGTGTCATGGTTTATAATTGACACCCTTGTATCAGTGGTTGACACCTTTGTATTAGTGGTTGACACCATATTAACTACTTTAATTCAAAACCAACCCATAAAAATAAAATATGTAGAGTCCGATTTAAAGAAGAAAAGGCCAGGAACGTCATACCAAAAGAGTCCGCGATTAAGCCTTTCTCTCTCTACGCTCCATCCATACGTTGTGAGAGCGACGAGAACGGGGATAATTTTAAAGTGAGAGAGAACAACGCATGCTGATGACGCCGGTGGCCTTTTCAACTTTAAATCGGACTTTACATATTAGGATTATTTTACCTATCAAAATAGTTACCCGTGTGGTCATCTAACGAAGTTTAGAATAATTATAGTACTATTTTAAAAGTTAATATAAACTTAATTATAATGCTGGAAAAATCAATGTAAGTTGAAATAACTATATTATAGTAGAGGAACCAGGTATTTTTTCCAACTTTAATATCTCAGTTCGGTTGCATTGCGGAATGAACTTTTTTATTATACCATTCAATTAAATTAGAAGCAATCTACACTAAAAAACAAGATATTAAAACAGCAGACGGCCCTGTTTTTACAAGCTTTTATTTAACTTGCAATATTTGTATGTTTATTCGGGACATATCTTGTTGTCCGGTAGGTAGGGTTTCAGAGCCGGCTCCCGCCCCCAATGCGGGTTCGAATCCCAGCCCGGGGGGGAATATTTAAAGCGATGGGCATATTCGGATGTTTTTAATATTCGAAATTCGTATTCCGGAAGATCTTCATATTCGGAATATCATTCGACATATGAAACATTCCCATCAACCAGTCGGTATTCGATATATTGCCCCGAGCCCCAAACCCGGGTCGACGCCCCGGGAAGTCAAAAGGTTTGCTTTCAAAAATAACGAATTATTCCGGATAAATCAGATGTCGGAAGATGAAAATGAATTTTTTTGTTTCGGCTTTTAATTTCAGTCGACTATTATTGGGTTGATGTTGTGTTCGCATACGTATTCTTGTACGTAAATTTGTTTTGCTGTTATTGGTGGTGCAGCGGAAGTTTTGTTTTCGCTTTAATTGTAATTATTGGTGTGATGTATAGAATAGTATACAGTGGCCAAAAAGTCGACATTTTGTGGAAAAATTTTATTCTTGATAAGAATGAACCGCGAATTGAATGAACTATCATCCGATAAGTAGCGGTAATATAAATCTAGTTCGATTAGAATACGAATATTCGAATATCCGAACGAAATATTCGAATCATTCGAAATATTTCTATAATCGAATATCGTTCGGAAGATCATTGGGAAGGTTCCATCACTAATATTTAGGTAGTAGTTATTTAAAATAACGTCCGTGGTGGCACTACCGCGTTGTCTAAAAGGTGCTGTGAAATGCAACATTTGCATGTTTCAGTGCTTGGACAACGTTGACGGAACAACTGGGGAAGAAATGGGTTAAACACCGAAAACCCGACACTCACGGTACTTTGGTACCTAGGTTTATTTTGTATATATAATCCGTAGGATATAATATACATATATAATAATCCTTCGTGAGTTGTCATAAAGATAAAAAAAAACTGAAATTAAAGAAGGTATTCTCAACCCATTAAAGATAAATTTGGCATATGGGGTTTAGTTTGGATGACAATGCATGGTAAGCTCAATTCTATATCCAATATGGCGGACCGCCCAAGATGGCGGACTAGTTATATCTTATGCGCTCCCATGATATGGGTATCAAATGAAAGGGTTTGCACTATGTTTATTTTATGCATCCCCCAAAAATTTTAAAATGGCGGAAAACAAGATGGCCGCCATTTTAAAAGGTTATAACTCGGCAAAGGTTAAGGATAGTTTGGTGGTAAACGAAGCTTGTCGCGAGATTTACCTCTGTAGATAAACAAGAATACAATATTTTTGTAACTTAATCTTAACAACAAGATGGTCGCCATTTTAAAAAGTTATAACTCGGCTAAGGTTAAGGAGAGTTTGGTGGTGAACAAAGCTTGTCGCGAGATTTACCTGTGTAGATAAACAAGAGTACAATATGTAACTTAATCTTAACATAAGTAATTCTAGGAAAAAAATTAAATGTTTTTATATAAAATAGGTAAATCTTGCGACAAGCTAATAAAGGGTTTTTCAAATAAGGCGGGTCCATTTTGATAGTGTGTGGCGGCCATGTTGTTTTAGCGGCGTTTGTAAAATCAATTGTTTATTATTCAATTACTGATGCCAAATCAACATGGCAAGTTACACGACTGAGCAGCACGTTCAAATGATAAAACTTTATTATTAAAATGAGTGTTCGTTAGTGAAAACAATACGCGCGTTGCGCCCATTGTACGGTAGACGCGGTGGCCCTTCAAAGTCGACTTTACAACGTTTGGTGGCCAAATTCGAGACGACCAGTTTGGTAAACAAGCAACCAACACCCGTACGTCAGAGGAACGCCAGATCCGCCGAAAACATTGCTGCTGTCCGTGAAAGTGTGCATGAAAACCCCAGGCATTCGATTCCTCGCCGTGCACAAGAACTCGGTCTTTCGCCAACTTCCACTTGGCGTATTTTGCATCGGGACTTGGGCACACCAGAGAAATAGAAGGGAGAAAGGCTTTACCACTGCGCATCCAATTTATTAGAGCAGAGCCGCCATGGTTGTTTTTCTTCTTGGGCAAAAACCCAAAATTGAATGTTTTGTGTTCTTTGTTGTTCTCATGGAATAAAAAGGGTTGTCGTATAAACGGTCATAAACTTTTATGGTATAAACAAGACTTTTTCGTAAATATTTTTACTTTTGGATTAGATTTGGCTTAGTATCTTTTGTTTTATTTTAGTTAAGTGTTTCCTTTTTTTTATGCTTTAATTTAGTTTAATGAACTATGTCTTTTGCGT
This sequence comes from Listronotus oregonensis, assembly GCA_019359885.1. NCBI lineage: Eukaryota > Metazoa > Arthropoda > Insecta > Coleoptera > Curculionidae > Listronotus > Listronotus oregonensis. The sequence goes on along the minus strand of JAHBCN010000812.1, from coordinate 1,029 downwards.
GAGAGGGTGCTCCAGAAGATATAGCACAGCAGAAGATATTTTCGTTTGTAAGTACCCCATTTTATATAGTGAAAATATTTTATTGGGTAAATAAACCTAGAAAAATTAAAGCTAAAATAGTTTAATTTTAATTTTATAAGATAACAAATTATCATAGTTTAGGTCTCTTGATTTTTCTTTGCAGGCGCAACAAAATTTACATGTAATATTTTAATTTTAGATTTAAAAAAAGGGAAATTTTTGGGTTAAAAAAAAGGTTATATACGAAATGCACAATTGGTCAGCTAGCAGATACATTTGTTTAAAACAGTTCCTGGATAATGAACATATAGGCAAGGAAAAATTTTTTTGGGCAAAATGTTATACCTTTTCTTTTTTTGATGGCATTTGCACCCGTACCCACCAAATCACCAATTCCATGGCGAAACACCATACCAAAACTATTCAAGGGGAAAGAATAAAAAAAAAAGTTAACCAAGTTGATTCCATTTAATGGCCAATAAAACCGTTAATAAAAAAATCTTGTTTTATTGTTAACCCAATAGTTTAAGCAAACTAACCCACCGGGTTAAGTGAAGAATGTCACTTTTCTATTTTCAGAGGGAGAGTGTGAACTTGCCCATGATTGTGTCTATTTTATGGTATCTTTTGTATTGGCAATTACCCATATTAATCATTCCACTTTATTGCAGCGCCTAAATATAAACTAATTATGAAATAATTTGTTCATGAATGTGTGTGTGATCTACAATATTTAAACATCGATAAAAATTATCTTAAATTATAAAATACAATAAAATTAGTTTAACAGGAAACAGAAACTTATGTTTTAAATTTTCAATATTAATTTTCAAAAAAGAGTATTGAAAAAAGGTTTATAAGAAAAGATATTGAATGGCATGACCGGATTTTTTAAAATGGTATAGGTAAACAAAACTTGTGGCATAAGTTAAGAGGTTAGTATCATCACAGGATAAAAAATTAATATATAATTTTTTTAAACATATAGGACCTTTCTTTTTTAATGTT